>PITA01017128.1:0-44210 GCA_004023965.1 Spilogale gracilis | reverse complement strand
CAGAAAGGATGAATACCCAACTTTTGTAGCAACATGGACTGGACTGGAAGAGATTATGCTGAGTGAAATAAGCCAAGAAGAGAAAGTCAAGTATCGCATGGTCTCACTTACTTGCGGTGCATGAGGGGCAAACTGGAGGACAGTGGCAGAAGGAAAGCAAATGGGAACTAGGGTAATCTAGGGAGGGAAACGAAACACCAGAGATTTTGAACACAGAAACAAACTGAGGGACTTGGAGGGAGGGGGGTGGAGGGATGGGAGAGCCTGGTGGTGGGTACTGGGGACACCTAAAGCGTGGAGCACTGGGTGTGGGGAATGGGGAATGAATCTTGGAACTGGAAAAAAAAATTTAGTAACAATAAAAAAAAATAATAATTTAAAAAAAAAAAAAAAAGATTTTATTTACTTATCTGTCAGAGAGAGGAGGCAGAGAGAAAGTGAGCATGCACAAGCAGGGAGAGAGAGGAAGGCAGGAGAAGCAGGTTCCCCACTGAGCAAGGAGCCCCATGCAGGATTCAATCCCAGGACCCTGGGATAATGACTTGAGACAAAAACAGATACTTAACTGCTGAGCCACCCAAGCATCCCCATATATGACTACTTAAATTTAATTAATTAGGGGCACCTGGCTGGCTCAGTCAGAAGAGGGTCTGCATGACTCATGATTGCGGGGTTGGAGGTTTGATCCCCATGTTGGGTGCAGAGATTACTAAAAAAATAATCTTTAAAAAAATAAATAAAATAAAAATAAATTTAATTACTTAAAATTAAATAAAATTTTAATTCATCAGTTGTACTCACCACACTTCAAATGTTCAAACCTAAGGCTACCATACTGGACAGCACAGATACACATTTCCATAATCACAGAAAATTTTAGTGGACAGTATTGTAGAGATAATAACTTACTCCAGATTTTGTTTTTATTTTAGTCATTTCTACATGGTTCAGGTTTTTTCCAAAACACAATTATTTTTATAATTTTTGAAGCTAACAAATTTAGCAATGATTGTACCATAAGATGTTAAAGTCTGGGAAAAAACCCTAACCATTTTGTACCCTGTATTTAGTATACTTAAGTCTATATGTTATTAAAATTTATAAAAGAATACTTTAAAAAATTGAGATGTACATGCAAGATAGAAACTTAGATGGTAAAGCTCTCATTTTTCCAAATTAATCTAAAAATACAATGCAATCCTAAACAAAATCCCAGAAAGAATTTTTTTAGAACTTCACAAACTCATTCTAAAATTTACGTACAAAAGAGCCAAGAATAACCACGAAAATCCTTGAATAAGAACAAAATATAAGGACTTGCCCTACTAGACATCAAGATTTATTATAAAGCTTTTAGTAACAAAATAAACACAGAGCTGCATTAGTTCAACGACAAACAGAAAGCAGAAAAAGAATTGGGATAAATAAAACAGATAAATAAAAACTGGCATTGCAGGGGCACCTACATGCCTCAGTTGTTAAGCCTCTGCCTTTGGCTCAGATCAGGATCCCAGGGTCCTGGGATTGAGCCCCCCCTTGGACTCCCAGCTCAGTGGGAAGCCTGCTTCTCCCTCTCCCACTCCCCCTGCAGTGTCCCTCTAGCTGTCTCTCTCTGTCAAATAAATAAATAAAAATATTTTTAAGAAATGGCATTGCAGATCAGTGGGTAAAGCTTGGACTATCCACAATACAGTGATATAACAGTTGATTTCCCTTAAGAAAAAAACATTTAACTGGATCCTTACTTCACATCATAAACAAAAAATCAATTCAAGTCAATTAAAGACATAAGTATACAAATCATAATGTTAAAACTTCCACAAGAATATATTGCAAAATAGCTTTATAAAGAATTAACTACAGGGCCCCTGGGCGGCTCAGTCCGTTAAGCGTCTGCCTTCAGCTCAGGTCATGATCAGCGGGGAACTGCTTCTCCCTCTCTCCTTCCGCCTGCTGCTCCCCCTACTTGTGCTCTCTCTCCGTCAAATAAATGAAAATCTTTAAAAATAAAATAAAATAATTAACTACAAGTGTCAGAGCATTTCACAATTTTGAAACAAAACAATTACCCCTTTTAACCTTACATATAATCACTTGACGCACCAAATATTGTTTTATTTATTGAAATAATTCATCTTGATTTATACAAATAATCCAGTTGTAGATTTTCGGTATTGAATAATCATTACTGAAATTTACAACCATTACTACCTTGAGTATTTCTGGGGTGAGTATTAAGTAATGTCTTCCATTCATGCTCACATTACCCAAGACCTACCTAAGGTTTGTACAACTGTATCACTAAAGATTTTGATCGGTTAGAAAAACACATTTCCTCTAGCACTCTAATCTCCCTTCTTAAAACTATTTTCATTTCAAATGATTGTTTTCACTTCTCAATTACTATGTCGGTAATTCTCTTCATACCTCTTACTTCTGTGGTATTTATCTAGTGTCAAGAAAGATCAAAACAAACCTGTCATAAAGTCCTTCACTTCCCTTTGCATATACTTCTTCCTTTACTCTCCATAATTACATCAACACTCATCTGGAAGTATTTACATGTTTCACATTTTATCCTCCTCTCACACCCAATGTGCCTCTTCAATATGCAAGAAAAGATTATTTTCAATACCCTACTTCTTGCCTCAATTTTTCCTACTTATTTTCAGTTACTAAATTTTGGCAAATTGGACACATCAAAATTGACTAACTTAATTCTGCTTTTCTTTCGATTAGATAAAGATCTTAACTTTTTTCTCCTGGGGGGAAACTGGCTTTATAATCTTTAAATAAACAATAGGATATTCTAGAAGAAGTTTAATTTTTAAATACAAACAATTATCTAACTGTTATTTCCGAATGATGGCAATGTTTGTTCCATTCCGGAAACAGGTCAATTGTAGGCAACATGCCAACTCTCAACACCGGAAGTGCATTGTTTTGAAAAACTTAAGAGGAGAACTGTTGAGTGCTTCAGTCTCTCACATAGAATTTATTAATCTACTCTACTGCACTAATTAAAACTCACTGTTGGGGACCTGGGTGGCTTGGTCAGTTAAGCGTCTGCCTATGGCTCAGTATCCTGGGGCCGATTCCCACATTGGGCTCCCTGCTAAGTGGGGAGTCTGCTTCTCCCTCTACCCCTCGCCCCTGCTTGTGCTCTCTCTCAGGTCTCCCTCATGCTCTCTCTCTTTAAAACAAAATAAATATTAGGGGCATCTGGGTGGCTCAGTCATTGAGTCTGCCTTTGGCTCAGGTCATGGTCCTGGAGTCCCGGAACTGAGCCCTGCATCGGGCTCCCTGCTCAGCAGGAAGCCTGCTTCTCTCCCTGCTTGTGTTACCTCTCTAGCTGTGTTTCTGTCTGTCAAATAAATAAATAAAATCTTAAAAAAATTTCAAATCAAAATCACACTGAGATACCACCTTACACCAGCCAGAATGGCAAAAATTAACAAGTCAGGAAACAACAAGTGTTGGAGAGGCTGTGGAGACAGGGGAACCCTCTTACACTGTTGGTGGGAATGCAAGTTGGTGCAGCCGCTTTGGAAAACAGTGTAAAAGAAGAAAAGAAAAGTAGAGAAGAGAAGAGAAGAGAAGAGAAGAGAAGAGAAGAGAAGAGAAGAGAAGAGAAGAGAAGAGAAGAGAAAAAAGAAAAGAAGAGAAAGGAAAAGAGAAGAAAGGAAAGGAAAAGAAAAGAAAAGAGAAAAGAAAAAAAGAAAAGAAGGAAGAAAAAGAAAGAAAGGAAGAAAAAGAAAGGAAGGAAGAAAAAGGAAGGAAGGAAGGAAGGAAGGAAGGAAGGAAGGAAGGAAGTGTGGCATGGTAGAAAAGGAAATGAATAAGGGGCAAGAGATACAAATTTCGTCTTAGGCTTACACTAACTATAATCATGGAAAAAACTACTCTGAGCCTGTTTCTCAGTTATAAAATGAATAAAGAGGATTAAGTTATCTCCAAATTCCAACCCATCTCAAAAATTCTATGAACCTGTAGTTATAGATTTTCTGCTATCATACATATAATTTTGAAATGTTACACACACACACACATACACCCCTTGGACTTCCACTTAAATATGGCAGGAAGACTGTCTATTCTTCCTTCCAAGACTCTGTTAAAATAATAAAGGTACCAGAAAAAAAAAAAAGTAAAGATCTACAAGATCTAAAAGAATAGTAATGCAAGCATTAATGGCCAAGAGGTTTTTACAAATCTTCAGAAAAAGCAGAGCAAGGGGGGCCTGGCTGGCTCAGTCAGTAGAGGATGTGACTTTTGATCTTGGGGTTTTGAGTTTGAGCCCTATGCTGGGTATAGAGATTACTTAAAAAATAAAATAAAATCTTTTAAAAAAAGAAAAATGAAAGCAAATGAGGAACTTAGCTGAGCTGAGTTTTAACAAATTATTAATTTTAACAAATTAAAATCTCAGTTGCAACAGATAGAGGTTTTGGGCACCTGGGTGGCTCAGTTGTTAAGCATCTACCTTCAGCTCAGGTCATGATCCTGGAGTCCTGGGATCAAGTCCCTGCATCAGGCCCCCTACTCCGCAGGGAGTCTGCTTCTCCCTCTCCGTCTCCCCCTGCTTGTGTTCCCTCTCTGTGTCTCTCTCTGGCAAACAAATAAAATACTTTTTAAAAATGTAAAGACAGAGCCTATATATATATATGAAAAGCAAGCCTTGTCTACTAGGAGAAGCCCTAAGTCTCAGAGGAAATCAAAAAGACATGGAGCTAGAACTGGAGAAGCAGACTACCATCTCACCAAGACAACTTACAATTCCTAAAATAAATCAGAGATTTATTTTCTAAAGAAACCAAACAGAAGCATCTCTTAACTGAGAGACAAGAGGCAAAACAGGAAAGATAAGGAGGGACAGATCAAACCACCTACTTAATTATGGTTCCTTTAGCCCTTTTACCCAGTCCAACTCTAAGAACAAAGAAGACAGGCTTGGAGACTTCTCTGTGAAGAACTGAACAGACTCAGAGAATAGCTTTCCAGATACTAATATTAAGGGTCACCCTCTAAAAACAGGCTTTTAGTATAAATCAAGTATAATCAAGCCACAATAAAGTCCCATTAGTCAACAAGCCCAACCTATGTATACCAACCTTTCAATGAGGTTTTGAATGTGGGGTATGAGTTCTGTGTGTGTGTGTATGTGCGTATTTGAAAAAAAATTTTTTGCTTTATTTATTAGTGTTCTTTGGCTACATAACAAATTCACCCAAAACTTGGCAGATTAGGGGCTCCTCGGTGACTCAGTTGTTTAAGCATCCAACTCTTGATCTTGACTCAGGTCATGATCCAGTGTTGTGGGATCAAGCCCCATTGTGGGCTCTAAACAGAGTCTGCTTGAAATTCTCTCTCTCAGTCCTGCCCTCCCCTACTCCAACACTGCTCAAGCATGTTCTCTTTCAAATAAATGAATAAATAAAAATAAATATTTTTTAAAAAAATTTAGAAGGGGGGTTCCTGGGGCACTTGGTTGGCTCACTCACTAAAGCACCTGCCTTCAGCTCAGGTCATGATCCCAGGCTTCTGGATGGAGCGCCCACATCGGGCTTCCTGCTCAGAGGGAAACCTGCTTCTCCCTCTCCCATTCCCCCTGCTATGTTCCCTCCCTTTCTATGTCTCTCTCTGTCAAATAAATTAAAAAATATTTTAAAAAGGGGGGGGGAGGTTCTTGAGTGGCTCCTAGAGACTCAGTAGGTTAACTGTCTGCCTTCAGCTCAGGTGGTGATCTCAGAGTCCTGGGATTGAGCCCTACATAACACTCCCTTCTCAATGAGAGTCTGCTTCTCTCTCTCCCTCTGCCTGTCATCCCTGCTTATGGTCTCTCTCTCTCTCAAAAAAATAAATAAAACTTTTTAAAAATGCTTAAAAAAAAGTGGCAGATTAAAACAACATTCATCATCCCATACAGTTTTTAAGGTCAGGAATCCGGGAGTGGCTTGGCTAACCGATTCTGGCTCCATGTCTCTCATGAGGATACAACCAAGCTGTCAGCCAGAACTGCAGTCATCTCAGCACTCAAAAGAGGATGAAGAATCTACTTCTAAGCTCACGTACATAGCTGCTGGCAGGTCTCCATTCCTCACTGGCTATAGAGCAGAGGTCTCTTTTCTCCAGCCACTTGGGTCTCTCGATAGGGTGCCTGATTGTCAAAACAGGGCAGCTAGCTTGCTCCAGAATGAGCGATGCAAAAGACAGAGAAAAGTGTCATGTACAAATAAGTCAAAGAACACTCAAGATGGAAACCAGTCTTTTACAACCTAATCTGTTAAGTCGCCTGTCCTGACACTTTTGCTGTATGCCATTCCTTCTATAGCTCAGCCTTGGTACAGTATGGGAGGAGACCACTCAAGGGAAATACCAGAAGGAGGGCATCACTGAGGGCCATCCTGGAGGCTGGCTATCACAGTGGGTCCTCTGCCTGCCCCTCCCCCGCCAAAGATCCCTGCCTCTTGTTTTTCATATTCATGTGTAGTACCCTCCCACATTACACCAGGTTTTTGGTCTATATGACCAATAACAGCATATGGCAAAAGTGACATCATATCACTTCTAAGATTAGGTTATAAAAGAGACTAATTTCTAACTAAGGAAAATGATTCTCTCTCTCAAATCATATGGTGGTCCATGAGATGAGGAACTGAGGCTTCAGTTCAAAAGCTCTTAAGAAAATGAGTCACCCAATAATGAGTCAGCTGAGAAGCAAATCCTCCAGCCACAGCTAAGCCCTGAAATGACTGCCACCCTGGCCAAGAGACTGACTGCAACTTGCTCAGAGACCCTAAGGAAGAACCATCCAGCTACGCCACACTCTCAAATTCCAAACCCTCTGAAAGGTTAGAAAATGTTTGTTACTTTAAGCAGCCAACTCTGGGTGTAACATGTTACACAGCAATAGATAACATAATTAATTTTTTTTTCTTAAGATTTATTTATTTGAGAGAGAAAGGGAGAGTACAAGCAGGGGGAAGGGCAGAGGACAAGCAGACTCAGCACTGAGCGGAGAGCCTGCTGATCCCAGAACCCTGAGATCATGATCTGAGCTGAAGTCAGTTGCTTAGCCACTTGAGCCACCCAGGAGCCCCAATTTTTTTTTTAATTACAAAAAATAATTCAGAATTGCTATTAAAATCTCAAACTGTACAGAATGTTGAAATAAAAGTACCTACCCTAGCCAATCTACTGTCCTACAACTGTTACTCTTTATAACATATCCTTTCATTTTTTTCTTATTCCTATACAAATAAATGGAATAAGCTTTTTAACATCTGATCCTTAAAATATGAATAGATGGCCAAACATCACCTAATATCAGGGAAAGTCTCCACTGTGAAAGAGAAAGACTATAATAAAAATTCAGAAAAGAGCAATCCACAAAAAACTCAGATAAAAGCAGGAAACAGAAGATAAATCTTCAAAAAGCAAATAAAACCATTTTTTAAATAATATGTACAGACAGGAAAAACTATATCCATAACACAAGAATAAATGTTACATAATAATAATTTACTAACAGTAAGAAAACAAAACAAAACAACAATGCTAAAAGCTTCCACAGAGAAAAAGATTGGTGATCTACAAAGGAGATGCCTTTGAGACGCTGGCATACAGTGGTACATGCCTTCAAAATTTGCAAAGAAAACCCTATCGAACCAATCAACAAGGTGTGAAGGAAAAAAAAATTTAAATATCATCATACATATGCAAGCATTAAAAAAAAGTACTATATGTGTACTCATGCACTCTTAGGAAGCTACCAAGGCTATGCTACACACACACAGAGGAAACCAATTAGGAGGATATGAGGTACAGAAAACAAGAGATCCAAAACAAGCAGAGTCAGTGAAGTTCAAGGAAAACTCCTGGGTTTTTTTGTTTTTTTGTTTTTTGTTTTTTTAAAGTCAACACCACAACCATTTCAGTTTGGGGCACAAAGATGGAGAACTCTACAATGGAGGTTTCCACCAGAGAGTTGACAGACTGATTTTGAGGAATGAGGAGTCGGAGGAGGAGAGAGGAGGTTAACAGGCATGTGACAAATTTAAAAGAGTGGTTTGAAAATTTCAGTAAACATACAGAAAATGTGCAAATATGCGGAAAGGGGAACCCCCCTACATTATTGGTGGGAATGCAAGCTGTTACAGATACTCTGGAAAACAGTATGGAGATCCCTCAAAAATATGAAAATAGGGGCGCCTGGGTGGCTCAGTTGGTTAAGCGACTGCCTTCAGCTCAGGTCATGATCCCAGAGACCTGGGATCGAGTCCCACATTGGGCTGCCTGCTCGGCAGGAAGCCTGCTTCTCCCTCTCTCACTCCCCCTGCTTGTGTTCCCTCTCTGGCTCTGTTTCTCTCTGTCAAATAAATAAACAAAACCTAAAAAAAAAAAAAAAATTTGAAAATAGAGCTACCCTATGACCCAGGAATTGCACTACTGGGATTTACCTTAAAGATGCAAATGTAGTGATCTGAAGGGGTACATGCACCCCAATGTTTACAGCAGCAATGTCCATAATAGCCAAACTATGGAAAGAACCTAAATGTCCACCAAGAGATGAATGGATAAAGAAGATGTGGCCTATATATACAATGGAATACTAGACAGCCATCAAAAAGAATGGAATCCTGCCATTTGCAATGACATGGATGGAACTGGAGGGTATTATGCTGAGTGAAGTCAACCAGAGAAAGACCATTATCATATGATCTCTCTGATATGAGGAAACTGAGAGGCAGGGCTGAGGATCGTGGGGGATAGGGAGGGGGAAAAAATGAAACAAGATGGAACCGGGGAGGGAGACAAACCGTAAGAGACTCTTAATCTCAGGAAACAAACTGAGGGTTGCTGGGGAGTGGGATAGGGTGGCTGGGTTATGGACATTGGGAAGGTTATGTGCTATGGGAAGTGCTGTGAATTGTGTAAGACTGATGATTCACAGGGGCGCCTGGGTGGCTCAGTTGGTTAAGCGACTGCCTTCGGCTCGGGTCATGATCCTGGAGACCCGGGATCGAGCCCCGCATCGGGCTCCCTGCTTGGCGGGAGGCCTGCTTCTCCCTCTCTCACTCCCCTCTCTCGCTTGTGTTCCCTTTCTTGCTGTGTTTCTCTCTGTCAAATAAGTAAATAAAAAATCTTTAAAAAAATTTAAAAAAAAGACTGATAATTCACAGACCAGTACCCCTGAAGCAAATAATACATTATACGTGAATTTAAAACAAAGTCCTTAAAAAAAAAGAAAAGAAAATGTGCAAATAAATACAAGATACAGTAAATAACTGGAAGAAAAACAATAGTTTTGTAAGTAATCACAGTCCACAATGCTGTTCACAATGATTACTGATTTGTTTTAACATAATTTAGTAACATAGCAAAAATAAAGAGGAAATAGTGAGAGGCGAAAGAAAGCTAAAGCTTTCATAACCTATCACAACAGGGAGTCAATACGCAATATCTAAGACTGACAAACCCAAGGGGCTTCTAGCTAAGATGGTAGGTAGAACATGCAACCCTTGATCTCAGGGTTGTGAGCCTGAGACCTACCTTGGGGGCAGAGTTTTTAAAAAATAAATAAAATTTTTTAAAACTTTGTAATAAATAAATAAAAACTGATAAACCCAAGAAATACCTAGTAATATAGACCTCAAATAGTCCCTAAGCTCGGAATGCTAAACAGATGGCTTACAGGAGAAATTAACCTTCAATTCACCTAGTATCACGGTAAACATTCAGGAATGTATACTAGTTTTTACCAATTACTAGAACCTGGTCAGCAGGAGGTAAGTAATCAGAGACTCTTCAACAATTAAACATCAAGAGATTATTAAAATCCTGGCAAAATTAAAGTTCTCGGAAGGCCAGGGGAAATCCTCTCCACTACTATCAAGAACATTAGTTTATCTCTTCCTGCAGGAACTTGAAGATCTAATGAGCCCTTCCGGCAGAATGCTGTGTTCTGGAAACCATCCTAAAGGAATCATGATCTTGTATCCTTTCCTACATTAATGGAACATTTATCATTTGGTTCTCCAATCAACCACCCTTATCAAAATCACACACACAAATATTACTGTATTATTTAGAAACAACTAGGTACCAGGAAAAAACAGCTAACAGAATTAAAAATGGTTTCTTTTGGAAAAACAGCACTTATGGAGACAGGGAAAAAGCAAGGGGAAATGTGGAAGATGCAGCAAAGGACTAACATTATTCCTTAAAAACCTTCAGCAGTAGTTCACTTTTTAACTAGCATTAGCTATACATTTGTAAGTACTTTTTTATTGAAAAGGCCAGGGACACCTGGGTGGCTCAGTTGGTTAAGTGACTGCCTTCGGCTCAGGTCATGATCCTGGAGACCCCGGATCGAGTCCCACATCGGGCTCCCTGCTCGACGGGAGGCCTGCTTCTCCCTCTCTCACTCCCCCTGCTTGTGTTCCCTCTCTGGCTGTTTCTCTCTGTCAAATAAATTAAAAAAAAAAAAAAATCTTAAAAAAAAAAACAGTCTTGGAATAATAAGCAATACTTTCAAAGTATATTTTGGAAAAAAATGATCAGGGATGTAAGAATAGGGAAGTCTCTACATATGTGATTAGGGTCCAAAAACTTGCTTTTTATCTCCAAGCACTAATTTAAAAATCAAAGTTAAAACTAAAAACCCTCCCGGGGCGCCAGGGTGGCTCAGTTGGTTAGGCGATTGCCTTCTGCTCAGGTCATGATCCCGGAGCCGGGGATCAAGCTCCGCATCGGGCTGCCTGCTCGGCGGGAAGCCTGCTTCTCCCTCTCTCACTCCCTCTGCTTGTGTTCCCTCTCTGGCTGTGTCTCTCTTTGTCAAATAAATAAATAAAATCTTTAAAAATTAATTAATTAATTAATTAAAACCCTCCCAAAATAAAAATATTAAGCTTCAGCTGACCATTGAGGATCAGCTACTAATGAAACAAAGAAGCTACTTGAGCTCCCTGTAGTATCAGCACACAGCTGTCAGATCATTATCTGATCACATTTGTGAGTTTTTAAAAACAAAAATCAGGGGCACCTGGCTGGCTAAGTTAGTGGAGCATGCAATTCTTTATCTCAGGGTTGTATAGTTCAAGTCCCATGCTGGGTGTAGAGATAACGTAAAAAAGTTAAAACATCTAAAAACAATAAATAATAATAAAAACAAATGTGCAAAATATAGTGCAGAGTAAGAAAAAAGCAAATTACCTAAGACTAAACATAGTATTACATAAATACAAACACATACCTCTAGGTTGTGTATGCATAAGAGATATCTAGAGGCATGTTCATCAAAATAATAACACTGGTTACACACACCAAAAAATTTCAAATTTCTTACTTTCTCTTTGTATTTTTAGATGCTATTTTATTTCTTTAAACAGTAACCATTAATAAATTGATTTCCTAAACAAAACATCTCACACTGAGCAAATGAAGGAGCTCTAACTTCAAGCTCATGAATTCATGTTCAAATGATTTTTTATATTGTTTTGTTTATAAAGCTTTTATATATAACTGACATATAACACACCATATATATTTTAAGTGCACACTTTGTTAATTTTTGATATTTACTCATGAAATCATCACATAAGAAAGATAATGAACATACCCCTAAAAGCTCTCTCCTGCCCCCTTTTAATCTCTGCTTCCCATGTTCCACAGCAACCTCCCATGCATTTGAAACAAATGATCTGCTTTCTCTATCACTATAGATTTAGCTGCTTTTTTTTTAAAGATTTTATTTATTATTTATTTGACAGAGAGAGAGAGAGAGATCACAAGTAGGCAGAGAGGCAGGCAGAGAGGAGGAAGCAATCTCCCCACTGAGCAGAGAGCCCGATGCGGGCCTTGATCCCAGGACCCTGAGATCATGACCTGAGCCAAAGGTAGAGGCTTTAACCCACTGAGCCACCCAGGCGCCCATTAACTGCATTTTGTATAATCTCATATAAATGGAATCATACAGTATGTAGTCTTTTTTGTCTGGCTTCTTTCAACAAACACAACTATTCTGAGTTTCATTAGTCAATACTCTCATTCCTTTTTCATTTCTGACTAGTATTCTACCATATGGGTGAACAATCAGCTCAATGATTCACCTGCTTATATTTAGGTAACATCCAGATTTTAGCTATGAAAAACAAAGTTACATTGGTGAGTAAGTTTCTATATGGACATATGCTATCACTTCTGTTGGATAAATACTTAAGAACAGAAGAGCTGGATCAAATAGTTGATGTACATTTAACTTTTTAAGACTATCAAACTCAGTGCAGCATTTTACATTCCCATGAGCAGAAAGTTCCAGTTCCCCTACATCCTGGTCAACATTTGGCATGCTCAACTTAAAAATTTTAGCCATTCTAATAAATGTGTAGTAGTATTTCATCACAGCTTTAATTCGCATTTTCCTAATAGCAAAAGAGATTGAGTATCTTTTCATGTGCTTACTTATCACATATATATCCTTGGTGAATGTTCATATCACATGTACATTTTTTAATTTGGTTGTTTATTTTCTGATTGAGTTGAGAGTTTTTTATATATTCTGATCAGTGGTCCTTTGTGAGACATATGCTTTGCAACAATTTTCTCCCAATCGGTGGTTTGTCCTTTCATTCTCATAACAGTGCCTTTCCAATAGTAAAAAATTTTCATTTTGATGAAATCCAAATCATCAATTTTTTTCTTTTATAAAACATGCCCTTGGTGTTATATGTAAGAAATCATGGCTTAAACCATAGATAGAAAGATTTTATCCTGTGTTATCATCCAGAAGTTTTATAGTTTTAAGTCTGACGTTTAGTTCCACTGTTAATTTCATATATGGTGCAAAATATGGATCCAAGTTGGTGTTTTTTCGCATGTGGATATTCTATTGTTCCAGCACCAGGTCTTCAACAATCTGTTCTCTACTGAACTGCCTTACACCTTTGTCAAAAACCAGCTGTCCATTGGTGTGTGGGTCTTTTTCCAGATTTTCAATTCTATGCCAATAATACCTTTATGGTAGTATCACCATTTTGATTACTATAAATTTTTTATTATAAAATTTTACTGTAAAATTGATTACTGCAAATTATTTGCTTTACAATAGTTCTTGAACTTAATAGTAGCATTTTTGTAGATTTCATTAAATATTCTACATGTCTTTTATTTCTTCTTGCCTGACTGCCCCAGTTAGAAACTTTAGGATCACTGTATACATTTTCAAGTGATAAGTGTCAATATCCTTGAATTGTTCCTGATTTTAAGGGAAATCATTCAGTCTTTCACCATTAAATGTTATGTTATTTATTAGTAGGCCTTTCCCTAACCTAACTACTTTAAAACTTATTACAATGCAGTAATCAAAGCAATGTGGTACTGGCTAAAGGACAGACATACAGATCAATGGAATAGAATTGGGGATCCAGAAATTAACGCACCAGTCTCTGTGCAAGTGATTTTCATCAAGTGTACCAAAAGCATTCAAAAGGGAAAAGAACAGTCTTCTTCAAAAAATCATGCTGGGACAACCAGATTACCACATGCAAAACAAATGAACCTTTTACAGACATCTTACACAAAAATTAACTTAAAACAGATCAAATACCTAGATTTAAGTGCTAAAACTATAAAACTCTGAGAAGAAAACATACTCATGAATCTTTGTGACCTTGGATTTAGAATGAATTTTCAGATAAGACAGCAAAACCACAAGCAACAAAAGAAAAAACAGATAAACTTTTATGCATCAAAGGAAACTATCAAAAAATTTTTATTTTTTAAGTAATCTTTACACCCAGAGTGGGGCTTAAACCAACAACCCTGAGATTAAAAGTTGCAGGTTCCACTAACCAAGCCAGCCAGCCAGGCAGCCCCCCAGAATAAAATCTTTAAAAATAAATGAATGAAGAAAGAAAAGAACAGGTTTTGGTAAGAAAATGGAATTCTCATACAACACTGATAGGAATGCAAAAGGGTGCAACCAGAGGCGCCTGGGTAGCTCAGTTGGTTGAGCAACTGCGTTCGGCTCAGGTCATGATCCTGGAGACCCGAGATCGAGTCCCACATCGGGCTCCCTGCTCGGTGGGAAGCCTGCTTCTCCCTCTCTCACTCCCCTTGCTTATGTTCCCTCTCTGGCTGTGTTTCTCTCTGTCAAATAAAAATAAATAAAATCTTTTAAAAAAAAAAAGATTTAAAAAAAAAAAAGGGGTGCAACCAGTGTAAAAAAGTCAGGTAGTTCCTCAAAAAGTTAAACAAAGAACTATTCATACTTGGCAATTCTACCCCAATGTATATATAAAAACATATGTCCAAACAAAACTCATACATAAATGTTCACAGAAGCCTCATTCACAATAGCCAAAAAGGAAATAATCTAAATGTCCATCATCTGATGAAAGGATACACACACACACACACATACTTACAATGGAATATCATTCTGCCATAAAAGGAATAAAGTACTGATACAGGGTACAACTTGGATGAACTCTGGAAAACATCATGCTAAGTGAAGTAAGACAGACACAAAAGGTCACATACTGTATGTTTCCACTTATATGAAATAAAATGTCCAGAATAAGCAAATCCATAGAAATGGAAAGTAGAATGGTAGTTTCCAGGAGATCAGGGCACAGGGCAGACATGGGGAAGGGCAGGCAGGGATAGTGAAATGACTGCTTATTAGGTATAGTTTTCTTTTTGGGGTGATGAAAATGTCCCGAAATCATATAGAGGTGATGGTTGCACAACACTGAAAGTGTACTGGCAGCCACTAAATTATACACTTAGAAATGTTAAAATTATAAATTTTAGATGAACTTTACCTCATTTTTTTTAAAGTGGTTGCCCTTGGGCACAGAACTTGCTTTCTCACTATTAATCTTTTTTTACTACTCAATTTTTTCCTTGTACCAAATGGTGTCAGACAGCCAGAAAAAGAAACACAAACTGATTTCGCAGCTAAGTTAAAAACATCAAAAGTTAATATTAAGGGAGAAATAATATAGATTCCTGGCCTCTGAATTACATCCTGCATATTCTTCTTGTCCTCTCTAATCCTACTTCTTTTCCCATTTATGTTATTGTACCACAACAGATGTAGTTCACTGACAGCAAACTAAAAATTTGGGAATTAAAATCATTAGGTAAATCATATATATTTCTTCCTTGCAGAGAATAAAAAATAAATTTCAAATGAAACTAGCAATAGAATTGAACAAATGTACCTAAAGTTTTCCCAGGGAAAATTGTGGTCAATTACTCAATAAATAATGATAGTGCAACTTGCTATTAATGAGTTTAAATTTCCAGAGTTTTCCTCCAACTGAAGGTGGTGGAGTCCAAAGTTTTCACTAGTTTTTCTTTAAATGTAAGTTTCACAAAATGGGGTGCCTGGAAGGTTCAATCAGCTAAGCATTTGCCTTCAGCTCAGGTCATGATCTCAGGGTCCTGGGATCAAGCCCCATATTAGACTATCTGTTCAGCAGGTAGCCTGCTTCCCCCCCCCCACCGCCTGATGCTCCCCCTGCCCGTGCTCTGTCAAATAAAGAAATAAAATCTTAAAAAAAAAAATTTCACATAGTACATATGAAGAATTTAATACTTACTTATCAAGGAAATCCTTATCCACTACAGCAGTGATGTCAAGAAGAGGATTTCCCATTCCAAAAAGAATATTTTCACTAAAAAAAAAGCACAACACACAAAAAAATGCAAGCATAAGTTAGAAATACTTCTAAAAGCTGATATATAAAATGTACAAAAATATAAAAGTAATTATCTTCATTTTACCTTGAAAATAAACCTAACATACTAGTTTAGTAAACCTTTAATTTGCCTTTTATGTTTCAGGTAACATTTTAGAGTAGTATTACAAGCCATTTAGAAAGGATAAGGACTTTTAAATCGGGTTAAATAATAGAGGAAACCAGATCCTGTGATCTTTTTTCATAATATTCAACAGCTAATCACTGAAGCTAATTAATTTCAATTTTTTTAAAAGGTCTAATATAATGAAGTTCTCTACTAAACAAACACAACAGATAATTAACTCATTCTAGCTACTAAGATATCCAACTACCAAAAGTGATTGGGAGGTTGCAGAAAGTCCTACAGGAGTCCAGCCAAGAGCCCTGTCCTTGACAAACTGGGAATGACTATGGTGAGACCTGCTCAATAGGTATCAAAAATGGTGTAATTTTCAATTACATTTAACAGACCTTGAAGGAGTCTCTTTTCACAATGATTGATTACAGTATGGATCTAAACCAAGGAAAAGCTAGAATCCCACCACAAGTAGGATTGTGGGAAGCCCAGCTGACATCAAGAAATGAACCAGTGGCCATGGTTGGGTCAGCCTTGATGGGAGAAATTTTAGGTTTTTCAATGAAATTTGCTTCTCTGTAATTTTCCACTATCTCCAGTTTGCTGAAGATCTCTTCCAGTTGCCTCCAAACCAGTTACCATCTTCACCATTTGGAGATCAGTAGTATCAATAGGACTGGTCCCCAGCGTTTAAAAGAATGAGATATAACCTATGATTATGGTCTATCATGATTCAGAAGACTAAATTACAGTATTGTATTAAAACCACAGATTGGGGGCGCCTGGGTGGCTCAATTAGCTAAGCATCTGCCTTCGACTCAGGTCATGATCCTGGAGTTCTGAGACTAGACCTAGTGTCAGGCTCCCTGCTCAGCGGAGAGTCTTCTTGTCCCTCTTCCCTGCTCATGCTCTCTCCCTCTCTCTCAAATAAATAAAAATCTTTAAAAAAATAAAATAAAATAAAACCACAGATTGGGCAACTATGGCTTATATACAGTGTTATTTGTCCCTCTTTTTCTTTTTAAAGCTGAATGGGGGAGAACTAAAAGAAACTTAACATTTATTCAGACTTAAGTTGTATTTGTAATCAGAAAATTAATGTAAAAAGGAAGTGCATGCTTAGGAGATAAAGGATCAACTGGCAGATACAGTAAAACTTGATAATCACTGTATTAGAAACTTCTCTCATGGGGCACCTGGGTGGCTCAGAGGGTTAAGCCTCTGCCTTCAGCTCAGGTCATGATCTCAGGGTCCTGGGATCAAGTCCCACATATGGCTTTCTGCTCAGCAGGGAGCATGCTTCCCTCTCTTTCTCTGCCTGCCTCTCTGCCTATTTGTGATCTTTCTCTCTGTCAAGTAAATAAATAAAATCTTAAAAAAAAAAAGAAAAAAGAAACTTCTCTCATTTATGTATTGTTACTCAAACAATAAAAACTCCTAGAACTTGATTTTTTTTTAAAAGTATGGGGTGTTAGTTACTGGGATGCTTCACTATTTCTTTTTATTCAGACTTTTTTGTTTTTTAGTGTTTGGTTCAAGGTATACAGTCATCAAACTACCACCAGAATCAACCAACACATTTCTAACACCACAAAGTATCTTGCTACCTTCATGTCAATCTCTCCACCTCAACTTGTCCTCTCCTGGTTTTAAGGACTATAACCGTGACATTTCTTTTTCAGAAGTCAATCCTTGGAACATCACCTGCATTCCCAAAATAGTTCATTGCACACCATTTGAAAATTAAGTATAGTATTAGTAAGTCAGTGCACCCTCTCTGGGACTAAGGTTTCTTTCTTTTTTTAAGATTTTATTTATTTATTAGAGATAGAACATGCACAAGCAGGAGGAGCAGTAGGCAGAGGGAGAGGCAGACTCCTCACTGAGCAAGGAGCCCGATGTGGGACTCAATCCCAGGATCCTGAGATCATGACCCAAGCCGAAGGCAGATGCTTCACCAACTGAGCTACCAGGAGTCCCAGGCCTAAGAGTCTATAGTCAAATTAGCATAAAGGAAAAAGATGAGCACACTGAATCACAGAACCCTACTTAAACTTATATTCTTAAACTTATTTGTCTAGCAAGACTTTTTTTTTCCTGAATGCAAATGGACAAGAATTTATGCAAAGAACATAAACATGCTGGGACTGAATCACTCAAATTTAAATATAAGTTTCACAAAATGGGGTATTTTTTTATATACTATTAAAAATAATTATGAGGGGGGCACCTGGGTGGCTTAGTTAGTTAAGCACCTGCCTTCAGCTGGGGTCGTGATCCCAGGGTCCTGGAATACAGCCCCATGTTCAGGATCCCTGCAAAGTGTACAGTCTGTTTCTCCCTCTCCCTCTGCAAACCCCCGCCCCAATTCATGATCACTCTCTCTCAAATAAATAAATATAATCTTTAAAAAAGAAGAATAATGATTGCAGAAAATTTTAACTGGTAACTTGTTCCTTTATTATTTGTTAATAAACTAAATAACAACTTTTGCCTTGTTATTGCCAAATAATATTACAATTCAGTTAAGGCCATTTGAAGTCAGGCTCATAATAAACTAGAATTGTGTGCTTATCATCTGTTCCTTGTCATCTTCCTATTTTACCCCAAATGTCCTCATTCAAGAGATCTGAGTGAAACTGATCCACTCCAGCTCATGGAGATTGACAGTTTGATTGGCTTAACCTTGAGGCACAGCAAAGCCTAAACCAATCAGCACAAGGTATTTCTCTACCCTTACTGACTGACCAGAGAGATAGGCATGTAACCTAAGCCAGTCAAATCAAAATGGATCCCAAGATTTTTTTCCAGAAGTGCTCACATATAAACTATCTTCCTTCCTAGCAGATATAAATGCAGAAGGTACTGGCACCTTTAAGTACCTCAAGGTCCCCAGGTAGGCTGGGATAAATCTTACATCACAGAGTTCAGAATGGAAAACCCAAAGAAACTGGGTCATTGATGAAGTTGTTGGACCACTTACGCTTCACCTGAAACCATAACCTCTTTGGACCTTTCAATTACATTTAGTTATTTTGTTGATTCCAATCTCAGATTCCTCTTCTAATACTAACAGATATAAATTGTTGTATTTGGTTTTGTGGCTCCGCTTTATTTTGTAATTCATTTTTATTATAAAGCCATCTCCTGCCCAGAGTGCCTCACCAGCAAACTGAACTTCTGGCTTCCTGTAAGTGGTCCAGTTGACTGGAGTTGTCTATATCCAGTCAGCTATTCACCTGACACCACCCAACTCTGTACTTATTTCCTTGTTCCTTGACCTTTCTAAATTAAGGTCAGATATGCAACCCTAGTCAATCACACCATTCCCAAACTGCCCCTTTAACAGACTATAAAACACACTCTTGTCAAAATCCCTTGGGAGGAGTACTCCGCTGCTCGTAAGGCACTGTACTTAATTCATGCAGTTTTCCCTTGAATAAAGGACCTCAAACTCCTAAACCAAATTGTTTTAGTTTTGTTATCTGACAATAATAAGCCATAATTTAGTAAATAAAATGCTTCTCTGAGTTCTGGGAGCCACCCTGGCAAATTATTGAACCCAAGAAGGGGATCATGGGAATCTTTGATCTATATAACTGGTTAGTCAGAAATACAGATAATAGGGGCACCTGGGTGGCTCAGCTGGTTAGGTGTCCAACTCTTGGTTTCAGCTCAGGTCATGATGTCAGGGTCATAAGATCAAGCCCCATACAGGACTCCATATGCAGCATGGAGTCTTCTCGAGACTTGTCCTCCCTTCCTCCCCTCCCCCTTCTGCTCCTCCCCCCACTCGCATACAGCTGTCTCTAAAATAAATAAATAAATAAATAAATAAATAAATAAATAAATTTTTTTAAAAAATTAAAAAGAAATACAGATAATAACCTGGACTTGTGATTGGAATCTGAAATGTGGGAGGGGACAATCTTGTGGGACTGTGCCCTTAACTTGGGGCATCTAATACTATCTCCATGTAGAATTGAGATAATTGCTTGGCAGCACTAGAAAACCCACACACTGTATTTGCTCTATACATTTCTTCCATTTGGCTTTACACTTTATGATAAACAGGTAACAATAAACAGGTATGCATTAAATAGGTAAACATAAGAGGTGTCATTGTTTTGGGCGACAGACCAGACACTATTTTATTTACATCTCATATGACACCTCTTTCAGGTAATATTCTCTGCCCAACTCATACCAAAAGGTTCCCATGTAAAGGTACACAAGTTGTCCCCTGCACAACTGCAGAGGGTAATATCCACAGTATGGATGATTGCTTCTGGAGTTCTGTTAAGTACTGCTGCCTATCTTCCCAAAGTTTTATTCATTCTCTCCCCTTACATTCTTTAAGTTCTTCGATTATTGTTTTAAAGAGTGAAACGACAGAACACTAATTCAAGATAAGTTGTGATAAGTTAAAAAGGAATGTTTCGCTCCCTAGAGCAATCACTAAACAATAATACAACAAAATCCAATAGAGGACATAAAATGAAAAACTGCAATATACTCAACTTTTAGAAAAGAAGGCAGGAAAGACCAAACAACATAAAGGATAAAAGGAAAACAAAAGGATGGAATACTAAAACGCTACCATATTAGTAATCATATTAAATGAAATGGATTAAACACTCCAAATAAAAGATAAAGTCTGTCACACTGGATTAAAAACAAATTAAATGGGGGCACCTAGGGAGCTCAGTTAGTTGGGCATCTGACTCTTAACTTTTGGCACAATGGTGATCTTAGGGTCATGGGATGGAGCCCCGCATCAGTCTCCATGCTTAGTGCAAGATCTACTTGGGACTCTCTCTCTCCCTTTCCTCTGCCCTCCCCCCCCCATATCCAGCTTGTATACACTCTCTCTAAATAGCAAAAATATTTTTAAAAACTCAAAATAAATTAAACATAATTTACTAGAGGGGCGCCTGGGTGGCTCAGTTGGTTAAGCGACTGCCTTCCGCTCAGGTCATGATCCCGGAGACCCGGGATCAAGCCCCGCATTGGGCTCCCTGCTCAGCGGAAGCCTGCTTCTCCTTCTCTCACTCCCCCTGCTTGTGTTCCCTCTCTGGCTGTGTTTCTCTCTGTCAAATAAATAAAATCTTTAAAAAAAAACAAAAAAAACACACAATTTACTAGAGGTACGCTTTAAATATAAAGGCATCGAGAGCTTGAAAATAAAAGACTAAACAAAGATATTCTATGCAAACACTAATTATAAGAAAATCATAGTAGCTATACTTAAGACTTTATTTAAATATAGTTAACATGCAATGTTACATTAGTTTTAGGTATACAAAATAGTGATTCAAGAACTCTACATTGTTAGGTTCACAAGTGTAGCTACCATCTGTCACCATACAATGCTACTACAATACCATCAACTATATTCCCTATGCTGTACAGACAAGGTAGACTTTAAAACAAGGAGTAGTACCACATAAAAAAGATTTCGTACAAATAAGTAATTTCATCAAGAAAAGAAAATAAATGGCTTCAAAACACATGGGAAAAAACTTGAGAGAAACAAATAAGACAAATGCACAGACTTAGTATCCCTCCTTTGGTAATTGATAAAACACAAAAATAAGGAAGGAATCACACTATTGGACATTTATCCTAGAAAAATGAAAACTTAGGTTCACACAGAAACCTGCACACAAATGTTCACAAGAGTTTTATCTGTAACAGTAAAAAAAACTGGAAATGACCAAATGTCCTTCAACAAGTGGGGGGGGGGGGCGCCTGGGTGGCTCAGTTGGTTAAGCGACTGCCTTCGGCTCAGGTCATGATCCCGGAGACCCGGGATCGAGTCCCACATCGGGCTCCCTGCTCGGCAGGAAGCCTGCTTCTCCCTCTCTCACTCCCCTTGCTTGTGTTCCCTTTCTGGCTGTGTTTCTGTCAAATAAATAAAATCTTTAAAAAAACAACAACAAACAAACTCTGGTACACCAACACAACAGACGAACATGGAATAAGAAAAAGAAATGAACTATGATACATTTTGGATGTATTTCAAAAATATATGCCGAGTGAAAATAAAAGGTATATCTATGTGTAACATACTCTGTGATTCCATTTCTATAGCATTTTTAAAGTGACAAAATTATATTGTTGAAGAACAGATCAGTAGTTTTCAGTGTTTGAGGAAAGGGGGTGAACATAAAGGGATAAGACAAAGCAGTTTCCTTGTGGTGACAGAAGAGTTTAGGACCCTAACTGTGTTAATGGTTACACTAATCTGGACATGATAAAATTTTACGGAACTATACACCACCACCCCGCCAATAAAAAACAGCGTGTGCTAAAACTGGTAACAACCTAGTAACATCTGTAGTCAACTTAAGAGTGCTGTATCATTAGGGAAAGTTGGATGAAGAGTGCACAGGAACTCTCTATACTATTTCTGCAACTTCTTGTGAATCTTAAAAAGGAAGAGGGCGCCTGGGTGGCTCAGTAATTAAGCATCTGCATTCAGCTCAGGTCATGATCCCGGAGTTCCGGGTTTGAGCCCCACATTGGGTTCCCTGCTCAGCAGGAAGCCTGCTTCTCCCTCTCTCACTCCCCCTGCTTGTGTTCTCTCTCTAGCTGTGTTTCTCTCTGTCAAATAAATAAATAAAATATTTTTTTAAAAAATGAAAAGAAAAAGAAAGAGCATATTAAAAATGTTTTAAAAGACAATTACGGTGACATTATGACAAATAAGAGCCTCCCAAAACCATATCTCCCATTAAAGCAACAAGACATCAAAAGAAAAAAAGGTCAAAATCAACTTTTTCAGAACTCCAAATATTAACCAAGGGCTTACAACAATCTGGAAGGCCAAATACCATTAAAAACAGCAGTTTTGTGCCTTTTTAACTTGCCCTATACCCATCCACCTCTTCCTAGCTCCATGGTAGCTTTAAAAAGCAAAAATACAGTGAAAACCAGTAGCCTAGCAGCCACTGGAAGGGTCAGAAGAGGACTGGAGTTCTTTCAAAGCCCTATTTTCAGAGAACTGTATTATCTGAGCTTACAGGCAGCTCCATGAAAAACCCTATTCCTGAGGCTTCTTTTATTTGACCTGGCTCAGAGCTTGCCCAGCTCTAATAGCCTTTTCCCCAGGGGAATTTGTCAAAAACAATCAGCTGCAATTGTTTAATATCCCAGCTTCTGAAGTAGTTGGCACAAACAAGAAACTAACCAAAAAACTTAAAGGGATAAGAGGGTGCATGAGATATCCATGAAGAGTTCTGAAAAGTTCTGAATATTCCTGAGAATCTAGAAGGACATATACAGTGCCAACAGCTACAGCATGGTCAAGACCTAATAGGTCCTAAGCAATCATCTCTGAGCCATAAGTCTCTGCACAAGCAGGAAATAAGGGTTATGGCAGAAACGTATAGCCTGCGGGAGTGTTAAAACATATGCTTCTACAAGCACACAGAGCCTCTCAGCAAAGACTGGGAGAGAGTAACAAGTATTGGCAAGACTGTGGAGAAACTGGGGTGCCTGGATGACTCAGTCAAAGCAGCCGGCTTTCGATTTCGGCTCAGGTCATGACATCAGGGTCCGGGACTGAGACCCCATGTTGGTCTCTGAGCTCAGTGACAAGTTGGCTTTGAGGATTCTTTCTCTTCCTCTCCCTTTCCCACTGCCCCTTATCCCTGCTCACCCGTCTGCGTGCTCTCTTTCTCTCTCTTTAAATAAATGATTTGAAAAATTTTTAAATCTTCTATCCTTTTACCCAAAACACATTCCAGGACTAGACAGCTTCATTACTCAACTCTATAAAAAAATTAAAGAAACCAATACCAATCATATAAAACTACATTAAGACAGTGTTATATTGGCATAACAATATACAAATAGATCAATGGATCAAAATAGTTCTGGAAAAAAACCTACACCAATCTAATCAACTGATGAAGGACTCTTTCAAGAAACTCTTACACTACAGCAAGAATATAGTTTAAGATAGATCATAGATGTAAATGTGAAAGCTAAAACTATAAAACTTCTAGAAGAAAATTTAACAGAATAGTTACATAACTTTGTGACAGTGATAAGGAAATATCTGAAAGATTTCCAAGAACACAATAAGTAATAATCATAAAATAAATCAAATCTATTAATTTGACTTCAACAAATTTTAAAACTTCTGCTTCTGAACAATACTAAAATGTTAAAACACAGCTCAAAGTGGGGAGAAAATACCTGCTACATAGTCAAGTGTGTATGTGAGAGTGTGTGTGTTTGCACATGTGTGTAAAATCTGACAAATAACTTGTGTCCAGAATATAAAGAGAACTACAAATCAGCAACAAAAAACCCAAATGAGGGGCACCTGGGTGGCTCAGTTGGTTAAGCGACTGCCTTCGCCTCAGGTCATGATCCCCGCTCAGTGGGAAGCCTGCTTCTCCCTCTCTCACTCCCCCTGCTTGTGTTCCCTCTCTAGCTGTATTTCTGTCAAATAAATAAATACAATCTTTAAAAAAAACAACAACAACAACAAACGACAGGTAGACTTGAACTGACAGTTCAAAAGAAAAGATAAGCAAATGATATAAAATCACATCATTAGTCATCAAGGCACTGAAAACTAAAACCATGAAATATAACTACACACCCACCAGAATGGCTAAGTAAAAAATACCAAACGTTTTTAAGAATATGGAATAATTAGGGGTGCCTGGGTGGCTCAATTGGTTAAGTGTCATGATCCCAGTGTCCTGGGATGGAGCCCTGTGTCTGGCTCCCTCCTCAGCAAGGAGTCCTCTTCTTCCTCCCTCTCTGCCCCTCCCCCCAGTGCCTGCTTTCTCTTTCTCTCTCAAATAAATAAATCAAATCTTTTTTAAAAAGAGTATGGAATAACTGGAAGTCTTATAACACCACTAGTAGGAATATGGAATGTGCTCAGTTTTCCATTTTGAAAAGTTTGGTGGTTTCTAAAGTTTAACAGACATCTATTTTAGGACACAGGAATTCCACACCTAGGTATTTGCACAAGTCCATACAAAGGCTTAAAAAAAATGTTCATGGCAACTTCATTTATAGTAACCAAAAACTAGAAACAACCCAAAGTCCACCAACAGGATATTACTCCGCAATGAAAAGGAACAAACTACTGATATACACATCAAAATGGATGAATCTCAAAATTATTATTCAACAAAAGTAATCAGATAAAAGTAAATAGACATAAAGAGCGCTTACTGTATAATTCTATGTATATGAAGTTCTATAACAGGCAAATCAATACCTATGGATAGAAATCAGAAAAATGGTTGCCTGGATGGGACAGGAAGTAGGACTGATCAAAAAGAGGCAGGGGAAATGAACATGTTTTATATATTGACCTGAGTTGTATTCATACAAATAAATACATGAATATATATTCATATTCAAAATTCAGTGAACTTAGGATCTGTGCTTTTACTGTATGCAATTTATATCACCAGCATTTTTTGCACCAGCCAAGTGAATAGACTAAGGAAATATTTGTGTCCCTTAGGCTCTGTAAGGCCAATTCTTGCATCTGTATTCTGAATATGCCTTCTTGCACACTCAAGAAAATGACCTCTGGGGACGCCTGATGGCTCAGTCGTTGAGCATCTGCCTTCGGCTGGGATCGTGATCCCCAAGTCCCAGGATTGAGCCCCACATAGGAATTCCTCCTTGGCGAGAGACCTGTTTCTCCCTCTCTCACCTCCCCCTGCTTGTGTTCCCTCATTCACTGTGTTTCTCTCTGTCAAATAAAAAAGAAAATCTTTAAAAAAGAAAAAAAGAAAGAGAGAGAGAAAGAATCTCATACAGTGACTTATTTAATAAAGCTGGTTTTTTTGACAAAAAAAGTTTATAGTTTTCCCTACTAATGAGACACTAACTAATGCAGTAAATAGCCTTTTTTTTTTTTTTTTTTACAATTTTATTTATTTGTCCAAGAGAGAGCACAACCAAGGGGAGCAGCAGGCAGAGGGAGAAACAGGCTCCCTCCTGAGCAAGGAGCCTCAGGCAGGACTTGAGCCTCAATCCTAGGACCCCGGGATCATGACCTGAGCCAAAGATAAGACAACCAACTGAGCCACCCAGGCATCCCAAGTAATAAATCTCTCTAACCAAAAAAAAAAAAAAAAAACCCAAAAAACAAAAAAGCAAAAAACCTCTTCACTCTGTCCAGCATCATCTGTTTTCTTTGCTTCCGAAAGGATCATTCAGCATACAAATAATGTTGAAATTTCAGCCCTCCCCTCCCAAAATCTTCATATATAGCTTCAACTACTATTAATTTCCTGCTGCCTGTTAACAGTAAAGCAACTCTAAAAGATAGTCTATGCTCTATTAAACAGTAAATTCCCTTAACTAGACAAAATTATTCCATTTTATTTGATTTTTTTAGTTATCTCTATACCCAACCCCTCCTTGAACTTATGACCCCGAGATCAAGAGTCACATGTTCTTCTGACTGAGCCAGCCAGGCACTCCAAAATTGTTCATTTTAAATTTAATTTTCAGAAGAACATATGTGACATGACTAACACTTACAATTTGCAGGTTAAACATTTCTTTATGTTACTGTCTTTGTTTTTTATGTTATTGTCTTTAAATCCTCACAATAACCCTATAGGGTAGGTATTGCAATTATCTCTTACAGAAATAAAAGTTTCAGAAGGCTTTATAACCTGCCAAAAGTCAGACAACAAATACATGATCCTCAACTTCAAATAATGTGCTTTCCTGTTTTATATACATCTGTACATCCAGAACTCCCAGTACAATAAAAATGACTGACGAATGAAAAATACCTAAACCCAGCCAAAATATAGGCTAATATTCCATTATCTTACAGTCCTATTTCAAATCTACTAAAACAGTACTAAAAAACCTACTAAGAAATTATTACAGTGCATAAGTAGATGAATCAATAACTTATTACCCAAATAGGACACACTTGACAATAAAGGAAGAAC
This sequence comes from Spilogale gracilis, assembly GCA_004023965.1. Taxonomy (NCBI): domain Eukaryota; kingdom Metazoa; phylum Chordata; class Mammalia; order Carnivora; family Mephitidae; genus Spilogale; species Spilogale gracilis. The sequence continues at coordinate 17,427 of PITA01017128.1, read as the reverse complement.
TATTAATAATTATGCCAGGATAACTAGCATGATCCAGGACTGTCCTGGGCAAACTGGGACATATGGTCATCCTATTTATAAGCTAGCTTTGATATTTGAAAATAAAAACTCACACTTATGTTTTATTATAGTATTTTTTTTTAAAGATTTTATTTATTTATTTGACAGAGAGGGAGAGAAAGACCACAAGTAGGCAGAGAGGCAGGCAGAGAGAGGAGGAAGCAGGCTCCCCGCTGAGCAGAGAGCCAGATGCTGGCCTTGGTCCCAGGACCCTGAGATCATGACCTGAGCCGAAGGCAGAGGCTTTAACCCACTGAGCCACCCAGGCGCCCTTATTATAGTATTTTTTATAGTACTTTTTAAATAGCAATTTAAAACTGAGTTCAGATGAAGAGGTAAAGAAATAAGACAGTTAACCAATGTTACAGGACAGGGTTAATATTGAAACAGTCTAGGCAATCATTTTGGTTCCCTTTTATCTTTGACAGTTCTTAATGTAGCAATACTGTGGCTGGGAAGATTTGTAGTTAGAAAACCTTATATGCCTTTCCAAACAAAGATGACCTATTTACAAATAGAGCATTAACAACTGACAACATTATACAGTTCTGCATGGGAAGGATTTTGTTTTTGTTCTTCAGTATATTTCATAAATGAAACAATTTCATTTTATTTTAAAAGCTCATTTGCCTAAGAAGTCCCACAGTATAAAAAAGTTTGCACAGTAATCTGAAATTTACAATTCTTATAAAAGACACAGTCCTGCAATGAGTCTGAAAATTCTATTTAAAGGCTCCAAAGAAACTAACTCAACGAAGCAAGACAGTTTCAATCTTAGGCACATTTTAGTCTCCATATGAATGTTTGCCATCTGAGTGGCTTGGCAGATCTTACTGGACACATCTCAAAAGTCTTGAGTGTTAGGAGAAAAATGTCGTAGGACTCAACCCACAGCCCACATAAACTTTCCAATGTAGGCCTAACCCACAAAAGTAGTTCCAGAATCCTCATGTAGGGCACGGTCATGTCAAGACCCAGAATAGACCAAATCTGACCCGTCTAGACAGGCCAAAGAATAGGGTTCCTTAGCTCTACAGCAAACACTCTCCCTGGCTCCCTACCTCATTTTTCTAGTCTTCCCTGGCACAAAATCAAGCTCTAAAGCAATGTCCAAAACCAGTGTAGGGATTGATGTTAGGAAAACAAGGCAATATTCACAGCAGTATTTTGAAACAGTGTTGCTCAGTGAAAAATACATAAAGTAGGAGTCAGAAGACCTAAGTTCTATCTTAAGCTCTACCACTGTCTAACTAGGACATACCCTTCACTTTGAGCCTCAAGGTCCAGTATAGAGAAAGGAAAAGGGTAAAATGCCCTCTAAGATTCTTTTTTTTTTTTTAAGACTTTTTATTTATTTAATTGAGAGAGAGTGAGCAGGTGCAGGCATAGGGAAAAGCAGTCTCCCCACTGAGCAGGGAGCCCAACGAGGGACTTGATTCAGGGACCCCCGGATCATGACCTGAGCTGAAGGCAGATGCTTAACAAACTGAGCCACCCAGGCGCCCTTTAAGATTCTCATCTAATCCTAATACTGCACATATTTCGATGTCTCCTGAAGTTAACCTAAGCATCAACTTTCCTACTGGGCCAATTAAAATGACAAACGCATCAACTTATCAAATATGCTCTATCCTTTCCCAAATAAAGACCAGTTGGAATCTGATATATATAACAAAAGACAGATGTTATTCTTCAACGATTATTGGTTTTAGAGGATGTAAATTTAGACTCGTCAGTAGTGATGTAGCAGAGTAGAATACAAATAATAAGTCGAAAAGATAGCATCTCCAGCCAAATTCATTGAAAGATCTTAAATTTTTTTAAAAAATGCTTTTGACTTAAATCATTTTTTATGAATTCCTAATAGTTGAATGCTAAAATGTAAAGAGCACTGAACCAGGTATCTAGAGATCTGAATTCTAGGTCAAGATCTGCAACTGTTTGGTTGAGCTTAAACAAATTGCAATATCTTTTGGCTTCAGTTTCTTGAAATGTAAAATGAGGGAATCACACAGATAAGTTTGCTTCCTATTTAAAAATCTAAAACTTAAACATTTCTCTCTCAGACAACACTATTCCCTAAGATATTCAAATTGTCTTAATGAGAGAACACCGCATTTATAAAATGCCCTAAAATTTAAAAGCACTTTCATACCCACCCAACAACACCGTGGGATACACATAGTATCATCATCACTGAGTATTTCATTAAACAAATGCCCAGAGAAAAAAAGAAAAGGAAAATCAGTTAACTCAAGAGAAATGACTCAGTTAGAATCCAGGTATGCTGACCACTAGTCCTCACTGGTTTCAAATCTAACATTCTGTCACTGAAAAGACTTACATATTACTATATTTAGCAACAACTATTCTAAGTGTGGTGTAAAAAACAACACTGGATATAAGTCAGATTTGGATAATTTTGTAATCTTGATCATTCTCCTCACTAGTAAAAGCTGGTCTATCTTTGGCCCCCTATCTTTGGGCTACTGTTAGACTTGGCACAAAATGGGAGCAAGCCTAACAACATGTTTGTGAAAATTAAAACTGACAAAATTCACTCAGTGGAAAGTGGCTGGTACCTGTAAGATTATCAACTCATCACCACATATAGAGAGTTGCTTCAACTTCAGTAGTCTCCCTGCCTACTCATGAACCTAAGTTCTAAGTTATCAAGTTCCTTAGAGGACCAGGGCAAAGCAAAGGAGTTGCTATAATTGTTTCTCATGATACTTAACAATCTTTGTCCATAGAAGCAGCTTTTTTAGGAAATTTAAGTAAGCATACGGTTTCTATACCAGCATCATGCAGTATACTACATCATGGACATCTGGATTCAATTCCTAACTGCCACTAAATGATTTCACACAAGGCACTCAACTTTTCTTGGTCTGTTTCCTCAGGTGTAAATGTGGTATCCAGTTTAGATAATATATCAACAATTTTGGAGGGGGTCAGAGTGCCTTCTGCTCAAGTCATGTTCCCAGGTTCCTGGGATGGAGCCCCACATCAGGCTCACTGCAGCCTGCTTTTCCCTCTCCCTGCCACTCCTACTGCTTGTGCACATGCGTGCCCTCTCTCTCTCTCTCTGCCAAGCAAATAAATAAAATCTTTTTAAAAAATAAAAAATAGGGGCGCCTGGGTGGCTTAGTTGGTTGAGCGACTGCCTTAGGCTCAGGTCATGATCCCGGAGACCCAGGATCGAGCCCTGCATCGGACTCCCTGCTCGACAGGAAGCCTGCTTCTCCCTCTCTCACTCCCCCTGCTTGTGTTCCCTCTCTGGTTGTTTCTCTCTGTCAAATAAATAAAATCTTAAAAAAAAAAAAAAAAAGAGTTAGACGTTAAATAAATAAATAAATAATAAAATTTGGGGGGCCATCACTGTAATTCAAGACTATGTAAAATACAAACTAACCTCTGAAGAAACAAGCATGAAATTTAACTATTAGCAATTATCAATCCTTCCATAAGTTAAATAAGGCAGATGTTAACCTTTAATTCAGTCTTGAACACACAGCCATTCAACTATATTAAAACACCCACCCGGCTGTCACTTGTCAGCAGCCGAAGCTTTAGATTTGTGTTTCTCCACTGAAGAGAGCAGCCAGAAAGACAACGGTCAATTAAAATTAAGGCCACATTAAGAACTTATTCTTGGGCACCTGGGTGGCTCAGTGGGTTAAAGCCTCTGCCTTCAGCTCAGGTCATGATCTCAGGGTCCTAGGATCAAGTCTCAAATCCGGCTCTCTGCTCGGCGGGGAGCCTGCTTCCACCTCTCTCTCTGCCTGCCTCTACGTACTTGTGATCTCTCTCTGTGTCAAATAAATAAAATCTTACAAAAAAAAAAAAAGAACTTATTCTTAACATAGAAAGTATCTGACCCACACTCCTAATTAGTGGCAGACTGCAAGTATGAGAATGGAAGTGGTAGTGAGATGAGGGGAGATTAACTTGGTTTGACAGCATAATGTTAATTCATCTGAAAACACTCTTGGCATTAAAAGCTAGACTCTTGGGTGCCTGGGTGGCTCAGTGGGTTAAAGCCTCTGCCTTCAGCTCAGGTCATGATCTCAGGGTCCTGGGATCAAGGCCCGTGTGAGGCTTTCTGCTCAGCCTGCTTACTCCTGCCTCTCTGCCTACTTGTGATCTCTCTGTCAAATAAATAAATAAAATCCCTAAAAAAAAAAAAAAAAAAGCTAGACTCTTATGTCCCAATATAACTTACTGTGAATCCTTTCCCAGGTAGATTTCCAAGTTTTAGCACCTGAATTTCTCCTTCTGCATAATGACGTAAGTACTCTTCGTCTATGTTAGTATAAAATTACATAACTTAAGAAAGAAACTGTATTCGAGTTCAGCACAGTTGCATCTTACCTTATCTTACCTGAGGATTAGGTTCCCAGGTCACCTCTTGAATATTATATAGTCAAATTACCACTGAGAAAGCCTCAGGGCTTTGGCTGCTGGAAGCTCACAGACCAAAAATTAATTTATTTTACTCTCTTCAATTTGTGCTAGAGCCTCCCTTTCCCTGGGACAATGAATGCCAAGGTCTACTTTGAAAGAGGCAGTTTGGAACACTGAGTAAATAAAGCAATCTATCTCTCTTTTTAAAAATAGTCGCATTAGCATAAACATTCAGTCAATGCTACCTGCAGAAAGTGGAGCAGCCCCTTAAGCTGTCACCATTAACAACACAGAAACAAACAAAAAACCAAATCTTCACAACTTTGGAAAAGCAACTGGGGGTAAGTCTCCTCTGTTTTTTGCTCTCGTTTTATACCTACTGTCTCACAAAGTCATTTCACTTGTGACTCTCAGATAAAAGCAGGTAAACAGATGGTACCTTGGGAAACCAGAATATTTACTCCAGTCATAAGCAAACATTTTAGGGACTCACAATTTCGCAACTTAGGGGCTAGGTATCTGAATCAGAGCAGGGCCAAATAGGCTGGTCTGCTCAAGGCCACCAACGAAGTTGTCAGAAAGCATGACATGCAGGCATGGCCACACACGGTCCACGTCACACTTCCTCAGGCGCTGGGTCGCCCCTTGGGCGGGGGAGGTAACTACATTTTTTTTTTTTCCCCATGAGAAATCCACTACACACACAAGCAAGCTTCAAATCCTGGAATCTGGGCGAGGGTCACCTCAGCGGTGCGGCTAGTTACAGGGCTCCGCCATGTGCCATAGACCCAAAAACTTCTGAGAGCAGAAATGACCACATGAAAAGTGCAGAGAGGATCTCCAACGTAAGGGAGACCCATGCCACGCGGAGGCTGCAGACCACTCAAGAGCAGGGGCGACAGTTCTCAGCAGTCGGGAGGCTAACGCCCAGCAGGCGAGCACTTTAGGCTGCTATCCTCTCTCATTACCTGATGGACGTCATGGCTTCACTTTTCTGCCCCACGCACCAGTGCTCGCCTCAGATGCTCTGCGTCCGCACTGGCAGCGGCAGCAGCGGCAGCAACAGCAGCGGCAGCAGCGGCGGCGGCGGCGGCGGCAGCAGGTACCACGGCAACTGCTCCTCTGCTCGGGCTCTCGGCGACCGGGAGCGCGTCCTCACACACCCCGCACGCCCGCGGCCCCCGCCGAACCGGCCCCACGCGCTGATTGGCCGGGCCGGGAGGGGGCGGGCACTCCGCCCACGGCCAGCGGCCGGAGATGAGCCCAGGGCGCCTCCCGCCGAGGCAGCCGTCCGTGTGTCTCGTGTCCGCTCCCTGGCGCGCTGACTAGCGGAGTGGCTAGCGGGCGCGGTGGCCATCTTGAGTCTCGGTAACAAGGTTCCCCCTCTTCCCGGCTTACGGGGCATGAGGTTGGGTGCCCGCCTCAAAAATGGCCGCCCCAACTGGCAACCGGTTTGTCAGTCACATGGCCACGGTCTACCTCTGCAAACTCAGGTCGGTTTCACAGGACTTTGGGCAGGGACGCTGTTAGGGCAGCCTGTGGGGAGGGGGTTTCACATGGAAAACCCATCTGAAGAAGAAAAGCAGCAACCTCCTGGGAAAACCGCTCAGCCCGGGGAAAATAGAATGCGGGGCAACAGCAGCAGGATGTGTTAAACTTGAAATCGCAGCCCTTAAGTGTCAGTTGCCGAGTCTGGTGGTCTCCAAACCTTCATGGACTTCAGAAACACTTAGAATGCCTTATTTAATATGGAACTCTCCAGGGCCCACCGTAAACTTTGTGCATCAGAATCTAGAAAGGTGGAGCCCAGATACTGGTATTTTTAGCAAGTACCAGGTGATCCAGGTAACACACAAAGTTTTAAAGCCTCTGGGCCAAATTAGCCCACTCATAGTATACTGCTTACCACACTTTTCTGAAAAGTAAGCAAAGCTCTGAAGCAAGTATATAAGGCCACAGAGGGGGAAAAATGGAAGGACCTCTCCTGACCCTAAACTTAAAATTTAGTGGATCCAAAGGGTTAAGAAACTGATTCTGAACCACTAATAAGACAGGTAAAAGTCAATTGCGGTAAGGATCGGATAGAGTAAAATCATTATAAGCTTTATAACCTAAATAGCTTTTATTAATTCCCTCTTTATTCTTTATAAAGTAATATTTATATTAACACACTACAGCCTCCAGTGACATTCACTTACTGACCATATGGGGTACGATCAGTTCCATAGGTCTGAATGCAGTTATATTAGAAACACAGTCCCACATATGATACTGAATGTGCCCAATGTGATTGAAATAAATGAATTTCTTATTTAACTTTAAAGTCTAAAATCAAAGTAGTAAAATATTTTCCATCAAACACAATTTTGTTTTCATTGGACTATATCTCACTTTTTAACGTTGAAAATTTAGCACCCAAATTGAGACACTGTAAATATAAATATATACCAAATTTTTTAAGACTTAGTACAAAAAATATAAAGTATTTCAGTAATAATTTTTATATTGATTACATGTTATAATACTTTGCTACACTGGGTTAAATAAAATATATTAAGATTATTTTAAGCTTTTTATTTTTTTAATGTGGCTACTAGAAAACTTAAAGCATATGCATCCTGCATCACATTTCTAATGGCCATTGCTCTTCCACTGTCCAGGTTAGACTTCCTTCTTTTCTTATCTATCATTGCTCCTCTGACAGAATAATTATGTTCACAAAATGAAATCAGTAGGGAGACCAGTTTATACACATCTGTAGTTCCTTGCTAACCATCTAAAACATCAACTATTTCAAGATGTCCAGTTTCAGGGCACTTGGGTGGATCAGTCATTAAGTGTCTGCCTTTGGCTCGGGTCATGATCCCAGAGTCCCAGGATCCAGTCCCGCATCAGGCTCCCTGCTCAGTGGGAAACCTGCTTCTCCCTCTCTCATCCCCCCTGCTTGTGCTCCCTCTCTAGCTGTGTTTCTCTCTGTCAAATAAATAAAATCTTTTTTTAAAAAATGTCCAGTTTTATTCAAAAATGCTTTGTTAGCATTGTTCTCTTTAATTCAGTAAACAACTATCCAGAATGAACTCATGGAATAAATCTGCTGTGTTTAGTCCATGACTAAAGACTTAAAAACATAACTATGCTTGGCTGAGTGAGACTTCAACCAAATGTCCACAAGCAGACTAATCAGTTGTTCCTCTGGATTAAAAAGATCTAAATCAAACAAGCTGCAGAATAGCAATATTGAAGTGGAGGAGACATGACCAATTCAACAGTTTCCCACCTCCTTTTGTGGAAAATGCTGATAGCTCACATGAACTAAAAGTCAAATCAGGAATAATCCTTAGAAAGGATTTCAAAACCTCAACTAATTTTTAATATGCAATGTAATACAGTGCTACTTTATTATGCATACACATCACTTGAGGGATCTTGTTAAAATAAGGGTCTAACTCAAATTAGGTCTCTGTGGCCAAGATTTTACCAGTTCTTTACACACCCAGATCTCATCAATGCCTCTTGTCCATGGACCATGTTAAATAGCAAGGTGGTAAAGGTAGCCAAGACAGACAGTGTTTGGAATCTCTGCTTGACTCTACTAGCTGCATGACCGTGGGCTGGTTCTTAACCTATCCCTCAGTTTACCCATTACATGTTTTTCAGGGCATTGTGAAAATTAAGCTTAATTCTAGTAAAGTGTCTATTGGAGCCCTCGGTATGTGAGGCAAGTATTACATCATTATAATCACACTGGTTAAAATTACATCTCTGGAAAGCACAATATGAAATGAACATGAGGGGCATCCAGGTGGCTCAGTCAGTTAACTGTCTGCCTTTGGCTCAGGTCTTGATCCCAGGGTTCTGGGATTCGAGCCCCATGTCGGGCAACCTGCTTAGCGAAGAGTCCTCTTCTCCCTCTCCCATGCCCCCTGCTTGTGCTCTCTCACCCGCTCTCACTCTCTCTGTCAAATAAATAAAATCTTTTTAAAAAAAATTTAATAGTTACTCAGTAGCTGTCTGCGTGTGTGTGTGTATTTGCATATATGAAAGAGAGAGAAGGGCCTGGGTGGCTCATTTGGTTAAGCAACTGCCTTCAGCTCAGGCCATGATCCTGGAGACCCGGGATCGAGCCCCACATCGGGCTCCCTGTTCCGCGGGAAGCTTGCTTCTCCCTTTCTCACTCCCCCTGCTTGTGTTCCCTCTCTGGCTGTGTTTCTGTCAAATAAATAAAATCTTTAAAAAAAAAAAAGAGAGAGAGAGAGAGGGAAGGAAGGAGAGATGGGAAAAACTGGGTGGAAGAGGGGGTAGGCAAAGATTAGAAAAAGAATAAAAGGTCAAGGGAGAAAGAATAAGGATCTGGTTTTGCATGGAAAAACATGTCCTTTCTTTTGTCCCTACCTGATAGACTCTGAAAGAACAAACACACAAGCCCTATTTGCTGAAATAACATTTTCATGTCTATACCTGCTGAAATGAACTGGGTACCTAAATACATTTTAAAGAATAAACATTTTGAAAGTTGCATTGAGGGTGTCTGGGTGGCTCAGTCAGTTAAGCATCTGCCTTCAGCTCAGGTCATAATCTCAGGGTCCTGGGATCAAGTCCCACATCGGGCTCTCTACACAGCAGGGACTCGGTTTCTTCTCACTCTTCCTTTGTGCTCTCCCCACTCCCAAATAAGTAAATAAGATCTCTTAAAAAAAAAAAGAAAGAAGGAAGGAAGGAAGGAAGGAAGGAAGGAAGGAAGGAAGGAAGGAAGAAATAGGCACTAATTGAGTATGAGTAAAAAACATTTAAAAGTTTTGATGGCTAGATGAAGAGGATGTGATATGGTTTTGTTGTGACTGAAGATATGAATATTCCTTATCTTTCCTTAATGACACAGAATTCAGATGCTTTCAGAAGGCAGATGCTTAACCAACTAAGCCAACCCAGGTGCTCTACTTAAACTTTTTTGATCAATTTTTTAATTAACTCATTTCAAATGTAATCTTTTCACTTTAGGGAAAAAGCAGCCAACTGCAATTTCTAACATTTCATTAACCTCCTTATAGCTAAAATCATTGCATCAAGATAAGTGATCAGAATAGTTTGCTTTGGGTAGATAAGTAAATACTCTATTTTATTGAATAGTTTGGTTAGTCAGCCACTATAAAAGCAAATAGATAACTAACCTCAAACAGCTAACTGCCACCCGGTAGCATAAATAAATACATAGACCTACCCGACTACATTTTTTCAACAAATGCTTCAAGCCCCAAAATGATAGCAAAGTTCTCTTCAAACACAACCAGTTTGCTGTAAAGGGTGCAATAAAATAAGCACTTTCATACACTGGGAGTGTATAGAGGGAGTATAAATTAATACATTTCTCTAAATTATAAATTCTATAAATTAATACATTAATACATTAGTGGGAGTATAAATTAATACATTTCTAGAAAGCTTTTTGGCAGCATGTGCCACCAATTCCTTTTTTAAGCAACTATCATAAATAAAATAGAAAAATGTAAACAAAGATTTGTACACACATTTATTCATTTCAGCATTAATAACAAAAAAATTATAATATTCTAAATAATCAAAATAGGGTAATAGTTAAATAAACTGCAGAAGAATGTTATGGAGCTAATAGACCTTTTAACGATTAGGAAAATACTCATGATATGTTAAATGAAAGCAAAATAAACAAAAGAAATGTAGAGTATGATCCTGATTGTGTTTAAGAAAAAAAATACATGCCATTCTGCAAAGAAAAAAAGATGGGAAAGAAATATACTAATATGTCATTATGGGTTTCTCTGGAAAGTGGAATTATATGTCATTTTTACTTTCTTTTTCATATTGATCTACCTTATAAACTTTCTATATATATTGGTTTTATTAATGTAAATTTTTCATATTATTAAATTTTAATGATTTTTCCAAAATATCTTAAAAATACAAAACTTACTCCTTCTGTTTTTTAAAATGTATTTTTTTTTAAATCACAACCCATCAAAACTATATTTTTAGAGGAACTGGGCTTATTTTACACATCTCATCTTTTCATATATAAAGATCGTTTTAGGGGCGCCTGGGTGGCTCAGTTGGTTAAGCGACTGCCTTCGGCTCAGGTCGTGATCCCGGAGACCCGGGATCGAGCCCCACGTCAGGCTCCCTGCTTGGCAGGAAGCCTGCTTCTCTCTCTCACTCCCCTTGCTTGTGTTCCCTCTCTGGCGTGTTTCTCTCTGTCAAATAAATAAAATCTTTAAAAAAAAAATTTTTTTTAAAGATCGTTTTAACAAAACTAAAATGTCTTTATGATTTTCTTGGTTAATTTTAAATCTTGACAAAAATTAAAAGCATAAATACCACTTTTAGAGCTCTGCATAGCCCTTACGAGGTCAGCTGTCACAACACCGAATATGGAATGCCTTCCCAGCATATCACTTAAAAATACATCTCCTCAAGGCGCCTGGGTGGCTCAGTTGGTTAAGCAGTCGACTGCCTTTCAGCTCAGGTCATGATCCTGGAGACCCTGGATCGAGCCTCACATCGGGCTTTCTGCTTGGCAGGAAGCCTGCTTCTCCCTCTCTCAGTCCCTCTGCTTGTGTTCCCTCTCTAGCTGTGTTTCTGTTAAATAAATAAATAAAATCTTTAAAAAAAATACATCTCCTCATTTCCTATAAATTAAAATGTTAATAAAATAATACTTCTCAAACAATTTATATCCTACTCCAAAAAGAGAAACTTCTTAAGACTTGTCTCCGAAAAATAAGTAGTGTGCCAACAGAGTAAGGTTCAGGAACCTGGCAAAAAGGAGACAGAAATTCTAATCCCAGAACTAACAAAGAATGCTATTACCTTTAGCCATTAGTTTTCTTACCTGAAACACAATGGAATTTGTTATAGGTGACATAGGTGTTATAGGTGACGAGTCCTAAAATTTCAGTTCTTATTTGTTAACGAAAGAAAAAAGTTCACTTGTGTCTCAATACAACTTGGGTTGTTTCTTTAAAGGGTTGATCAATTTTAATGCAGTTTTAGTTAGCTTTCATTACAGGCAAGATTATTCCAAGAAACACTGCTAAAGGTATTAACTCTTCCCCAAAGACATTACATATAAAAGGTCTACTATTTTTACTTTCTTTTAATTATGACCTGTAGATTCTTGTCACATTTCACTTAAACATTACATATTCAAACAATATAATCTTTAAATGGAACCTGACCATTTATTTCCCAGGAGAATTTGAAGAATATAATAACATTTGATTGACTGAACTTTATTTAGTAAAAACTCTTAGCCAAAACCTCCTTTCCAGGAACACCTACACAGTGTTTCTTTATTTCCAGTGAACTACCAATCTCTGAAACTGAAAAGTATAGGATAACAGTGCTACCCAATTATTTATGCTGCCAACAACACATTTTTAAATTATACATTGAATATCACTACCATTTCATTAAAGAAAGGGCATTTTTAACATAAAAATATATGAAGGAGGGGCTTCTGGGTGGTTCAGCTAATTAACTGTCTGACTCTTAATTCAGCTCAGGTCGTGATCTCAGGGTCATGGGACTGAGCCCCAGGTCCATGGGGCTCCACACTCAGCAGGGAGTCTACTTGTCTCTCTCCCTCTGCTCCTCTCCCCACTCACCTGTCTCTCTCTCAAATAAATAAATAAATAAAATATATATTTTTTTAATGTATGAAGGACAATCACAAAATAAGGAAAGGCTTTTCCCAAAGTGTTGCTGGAATCTTACAAAGTAGAGTTTCTATAGAATACAGATTTTTCTTATTTTTATTTCACTATAGACCTGGTCTATAGTACTTACAAACAACTTTTAGGAATTATTTACTCATTAACTCAACAAATATTTATTGAGCAGCTACTCAACTGCTCAAGACACTAGATATTTGAGGCCCCTTGGTGGCTCGGTTGTTAAGTGTCTGCCTTCAGCTCAGGTCTCAATCTCAGGGTCCTGGGATAGAGCCCTGCATTGACCTCTGCACAGAGCCCCGCATAGAGCTCCCTGCTCAGCAGGAAGCCTGCTTCTCTCTCTCCAGCTCCCCCTGCTTATGCTCCCTCTTTCACTGTCTCTCTCTCTCAAATAAATAAAATCTTTAAAAAAAGACATTAGAGATTCAGCTACAATAAAGAACATGAACCGCCTTTGCATTCCAGTGAGGCGATATGGATAAATAATCCAACAGTAAGAACACCAAATGATCATGAGCTATGCACAGAATTAAAACCAACAGATCAATGTAGAAAATGGGTCCTTTAGATAGTCAGGGAAGGCTTCCAGCAGGAGAGAACCGAATGAGAAGGAAAAGCCAGGTGGGGAAAGGTCATTACTGATAGCACTAAAATGATGGCTAGAAGAGCAATGTGAAAAAAGGCAAGGGAGAGAAGAAATATTGTGGATGGAGCAAGAAGCAGATCATGTTAGCTTTTATGAGCCTACGAAGTTTTGACTCTGTTATAGTAAGCATGACAGGAAGCCACTGTTTTAACACCTGTTTTAACATTTTAAACAGACAAATAACATGATCTAATTTTATTTTCAAAGATTACCCTAGCTTATTGTGTAGAGAATGGACTACAGGAGCATGAAAGGAGAAATACCAAATTAGAATCCTATTATAGTAATAGAACGGACAAATAATAGTGGTGGTCAGATAGAAGAAGACGGACATTTTAAAGACAGAATGACAGAGTTTGCTTGCTGGTGCACTAGGTATGAGAGACTAAGGGAAAAGGAAGGAAGCGAGTAACTCCTACATTTTGGAATACACTGGGTAAATTTGGACTAAACTGGGTAAATGGTGCTGTTTATTAAAATGGAGAAGGCACAACAGAAGCTCAGAAGACTGGAGCTCTGGGAGAGGTCAGAGTTGCAGATAGAGATTTGCCAAACAAATTTTTTCTTCTAATTTTTCTTACTTCATGGTGCCTACTGTTTTCTCTTGATAGACTACAAATAAATGTTCAGAACTGAATATGCAGTTTTATTTGAATAACACGCCAAGAGAGGAACCATTCTTGGAGTCAAACGGTAGCAGCAAGAGGTATGTATATAAGTAGAATAACAGGTAAAACTTACTGAGTGCACAGTATGACCCAGACACCATGCTATATATCTTTCAAGTACTATCCAACTTTAACTCTCAAATGTGAGATGTTTGATTCTTGCCATTTTACATAAGAAGAAATTGAGGCTCAGAGTTAAACAACTTGCCGGTTCACATACTACAAAACATAAATCCAAACTCTAGTAGTTTAACTCTAGATTTGGGGCTAATTACCACAGTACATACACAGTGTCACTAAAATAAACCCAAAAGTCTGCTATAAGTCTGGGACTTTTATAAATACCCAAATTTCAGAACACCACACTACGGTGTCACCCATAAGATGTAGTGATTCAATGACATCTTCCCGATTAGCTGGAACATCTTCTGAAATATTTTCAGAAATTGCTTCCTTTGTTCCTATATATACTTAAATAGATTAAATCTATTTAATGAATGAATAAAAATGCCATTTTAATCTTTTTTTTTAAATCACAATGCAATTTTTTTTTTTTTTTTGACAGAGAGAGATCACAAGTAGGCAGAGAGAGAGGAGGAAGCAGGCTCCCCTGGCTGAGCAGAGAGCCCGATGTGGGGACTCGATCCCTGGACCCTGAGATCATGACCTGAGCCAAAAGCAGAAGCTTTAACCCACTGAGCCACCCAGGCGCCCCTGCCATTTTAATCTTTAATTTAACCAAGACCTCTAGTTAAAGCCAAGAATTGTTTCTTAGATCTCTTAATTTTTCAAAATTTCAAACAATTTCATTTCTGTCAAAATCACAGGACTGAATATCTAGTAGTGCAACTGCTGGGTCATAGGGTAGCTCTATTTTCAACTTTAAAGATACAAATGTAGTGATCCAAAGGGGCAAGTGCACCCCAATGTTTATAGCAGCAATGTCCACAGTAGCCAAACTATGGAAAGAACCTAGATGTCCATCAACAGATGAATGGATAAAGAAGTGGTGTGTATGTGGTGTGTGTACACACATGGTGTATATGTGGTGTGTGTACACACACACACACAGGAATATCAAGCAGCCATCAAAAAAACAAAATCCTGTCTTTTGCAACAATGTGGATGGAACTAGAGGGTATTACGCTAAATGGAATAAGTCAATCAGAGCAAGACAATTATCATATGATCTCACTGATATGAGGACTTTGAAAAACAAGACAGAGGATCATAGGGGAAGGGAGGGAAAAATGAAAGAAGAGAGGGAGACAAACCATAAGAGACTCTCAATCTCAGGAAACAAACTGAGGGTTGCTGGAAGGGGAGAATGGTGGGAGGAATAGGGTGGTGATGGACACTGGAGAGGGTATATGCTATGGGAAGTGCTGTGACTTGTGTTAAGACTGATGAATCACGGACCTGTACCCCTGAAACAAATAATACATTACATGTTAATAAAAATTTTTTTAAAAGGCAGTAAAAAAATAAATGAAGTTTCTCTCAAAAAAAAAATCACAAGAGTGATTTTTGACAAAAAAAAACATGTTTTAGGGGCACCTGGGTGGCTCAGTCAGTTAAGCGGCTGCCTTTGGCTCAGGTCATGATCCCAGGATCCTGGGATGGAGCCCCACATCAGGCTCCCTGCTCAGCAGAGAGCCTTTTTCTCCCTCTCTCTCCCTGCCACTCTGCCTACTACTGCTCTCTCTCTCTCTCTCTCTCTCTCTCTCTCTCTCTCTGTCAAATAAATAGATGAAAATCTTAAAAAAACAAAAAACAAAAAAAACATGTTTTAACCATCCTGCTAGAATTTAGGGGTACACAATGAATAGCAAGTGGCTAAGTTTACCATCAAGCTAACTAAATTTCTTGTCCTGGACATTCAACTATGTGAACCTAATTTTGGCTTTAATTTAGGCCTTGCTTATCAAGATCTTTCAAGACTCAGAAGTTGAAATCACAAATGTTCACAGAAGGTTCCAAAAAAAAAAATTTACTTAAATAGCCCTTAAGTATATCCTTTTACTAACTCCAAGTCCCTACCATTTTCTTTATAAGAGTAAAAATAGGGGCGCCTGGGTGGCTCAGTTAGTTAAGCGACTGCCTTCGGCTCAGGTCATGATCCTGGAGACCCGGGATCGAACCCCACATCCGGCTCCCGGCTCGGCAGGAAGCCTGTTTCTCCCTCTCTCACTCCCCTTGCTTGTGTTCCCTCTCCAGCTGTGTTTCTCTCTGTCAAATAAATAAAATCTTAAAAAAAAAAAAAAGAGTAAAAATAAATATGGTCTCAAATTGAATATGCAGTTTTATCTGAAAAATGTCCTAAGAAATAATCATTTCTACTTGGTTGTTTTATAAATATAAATATTGGAACGGTTTTCTAACGTTTTCTTTTAGTCAACGTTTTGCTTTCTTTACTAAAAAATGATGGAATGTGTGTGGGAAACAGAAGCAGACTTCTCTCACTCTTTCTGTTTTCAACAAAAACATAACAGCCTCAGACAGTCTGTATGTGAAGGGAGTTATTAAATCCAAATGTAATCTTTAGGCATTTTAAGAGGGCAGCTCCTTTTGCATATCAGACTTCTTAGGTAGTGTCACATAGCAAACTTAAGACTTCACAGGAATTTTTGAATCTTAAACCATTTCTTCAAAAACCAAAAACACTCAGTATTTCATAGAAAAATAATATATACATTTAAATTAAATTCTGAACTTTGAAACCAGACATATTTTTCCAATGGGGAAGGGGGGACGATAAAAAGTAATCATCTTTGAAGGGGCAATAACAGAATTAAAAGGTTAGAAACATAATTCAGTCATGTTTTCCAAAATTATTTTACCATAATTGTAGCAGATTAAAAATGACCTCAGTTTCCTGGAGACAAGAGTCTATGTTCCCTCCCCTTGAATTTCGGCTAGCCTATGACTCCTCTGACCAATAGGGTATAGGAAGTGGTGTTGTAATAGATTCCAGGCTATCCTTAAGAGGACTGCCAGTTTTTGTCTTGGTCTCTTGGACCCTGAACCAATGGGTAAGCAGCCCAACAAAAAGGTTGAAGAAACCACATGCAGAGATTCAAAAACTACATGGAGAGGAGGAGAAGCAGGGTTGGGCCAAGCTTTCCAGCCATCCTCAACAAAGCATCAGACAAGTAACGATAATCTGAACACTCCAGACCAGACCTGTCTTCAGCTAAGTACCTCCAAGTGATCCTAGTCGATACCACAAGGAGCAGAAGAATCAATCAGCCAAACCACATCTGAATTCCTGACCCACAAAATCATGAACTCTTGAGTAAATTAATGATTGTTATTCTACTCACTGTGAAAAATACATTTTGTATTGCAACCTAGTATGCTATACTTATACCTAATTGAAAAGTGTTTCATAAAGCAATACTAATGCTTATCACATTCAATGCACTGATATTTTCTATTCTATTTCCCTTTTTAAAAATACCAGTTGTGCTACAACCGAACTGACACATGATGTAGTTTAAAAAGCATTTTAGTCTGCACTACTCACTTCATAGGTGCACACACAAAGCTAGACAAAAACCTTAACAGCACCCAGTTTATAACAAGACGTTTCTCACAAATACGCATTCACAGCTCAGAGCTGAGTGAAAAGCTGAAAAAAATAAGGTATCTGAGGTTGGAGGTTATACAGACATCAGAAATAGTTAAACAAAATTGAGCCTTTTTCTTTTTTTTTTTTTTTTTTTTTTTTTTTTTTTTTTTTTTTTTTTTTTTTTTTTTTTTTTTTAAAAGATTTTATTTATTTATTTGACAGAGAGAAACACAGCCAGAGAGGGAACACAAGCAGGGGGAGTGAGAGAGGGAGAAGCAGGCTTCCCGCGGAGCAGGGAGCCCGATGTGGGACTCGATCCCGGGTCTCCGGGATCATGACCTGAGCCGAAGGCAGTCGCTCAACCAACTGAGC
>PITA01017127.1:0-44304 GCA_004023965.1 Spilogale gracilis | reverse complement strand
ATTTTGACAATGTTTATTCTTCCGATCCATGAGCATGGAATGCTCTTCCATCTTTTTGTGTCTTCTTCAATTTCTTTCATGAGTGTTCTGTAGTTCCTCGAGTACAGATCCTTGACTTCTTTGGTTAGGTTTATTCCTAAGTATCTTATAGTTTTTGGTGCTATAGTAAACGGAATTGATTCTCTGATTTCCCTTTCTAATTTTTCTTTGTTAGTGTATAAGAATGCAGCTGATTTCTGCACATTGATTTTGTATCCTGCCATATTACCGAATTGTTGTATGAGTTCTAGTAGTTTGGGGGTAGAGTCTTTTTTGGGTTTTCCACATAGAGTATGATGTCATCTGCAAAGAGAGAGAGTTTGACTTCCTCTTTGCCAAGCTGGATACCTTTTATTTCTTTCTGTTGTCTGATTGCTGTTGCTAGGACTTTTAACACTATGTTGAACAGTAGTGGTGAGAGTGGGCATCCTTGCCTTGTTCCTGATCTCAGAGGAAAGGCTGTCAGTTTTTCCCCATTGAGGATGATTTTCACTGTGGGTTTTTCATAGATAGATTTTATGAGGTTGAGAAATGTTCCCTCTATCCCTATACTTTGAAGGATTTTGATCAGGAACGGATGTTGTATTTTGTCAAATGCCTTTTCTGCATACATTGAGAGTACCATGTGGTTTTTCTCTCTTCTCTTATTGATTTGTTCTATCACGTTGATTATTTTGCGAGTGTTGAACCACCCCTGCATCCCTGGGATAAATCCCACCTGGTCATGGTGGATAATCTTTTTAATGTATTGTTGGATCCTGTTAGCAAGGATCTTGTTGAGAATCTTGGCATCCGTATTCATCATCGATATTGGTCTGAAGTTCTCCTTTTTGATGGGGTCTTTGTCTGGTTTGGGGATTAGAGTGATGCTGGCTTCACATGGAAAAATGTTCAGTGTCACTAGCTATCAGGGAAATTCAAATCAAAACCACACTGAGATACCACCTTACACCAGTAAGAATGGCCAAAATTAACAAGACAGGAAACAACAAGTGTTGGAGAGGCTGCGGAGAAAGGGGGAACCCTCTTACACTGTTGGTGGGAATGTAAACTGGTGCAGCCGCTTTGGAAAACAGTGTGGAGATTCCTTAAAAAAATAAAGATAGAGCTACCCTATGACCCTGCAATTGCACTACTGGGCATTTACCCCAAAGATATGGATGTAGTGAAAAGAAGGGCCATATGCACCCCAATGTTCATTGCAGCAATGGCCACAATTGCCAAACTGTGGACAGAGCCAAGGTGCCCATAAACAGATGAATGGATAAAGAAGATGTGGTACATATATACAATGGAATACTATGCCTCCATCAGAAAGGATGAATATCCACCTTTTGTAGCAACATGGACTGGACTGGAAGAGATTATGCTGAGTGAAATAAACCAAGAAGAGAAAGTCAAGTATCACATGGTTTTACTTACTTGCAGTGCTTGAGGGGTAACCTGGAGGACAGTGGGAGAAGGAAAGTAAATGAGAAGTAGGGTAATCCAGGGAGAGAAACGAAACAACAGAGACTTTGGACACAGAAACAAACTGAGGGACTTGGAGGGAGAGGGGTAGAGGGATGGGAGAGTCTGGTGGTGGGTACTGGGGACACCTAAAGCGTGGAGCACTGGGTGTGGGGAATGGGGAATGAATTTTGGAACACTGGAAAAAAAAATTAAGTAACAATAAGAAAAAAAAAGTAAGAAGGTAGGAGTGTCCTTCATCTCAAAGCTCCTAGCTCAGTCTGTCTCCCCTGCTTCTTCCTCTGTACTTCATCTATTTGTTTCATATTCAAACCTTGGCTTTTTTGTATAGTCCCCCCCCCAAGTTTCCTGTTGATATTTTTCTTTATTATAGTAATATTTTAAAATGTGTCCTTGGTAGAATGCATGGTGTTTTCCAGCTTATTTCTCTTCTCCCTTGCTCTGTATCAGCTTTGCTCTCCTGAGACCCCTCATCTCTTGCTATAGTTTGGACATGTCCCCCACTCCCACCTTTTCTAGGCACAGCTCATCATGGAAATACAGTTTCTTGCTCCCATGTTTAGTTCAAATGTTTATTTCTTCTTTTTTTTAGTATTCACCCTTATTTTCCTAGAGCTCATCCTCAAATCTATGACCAAGAAAATATACATGGGACTCAAGCCCTCTGAGCCCTTAAGGATCATGAAAGTGCCTCCCTTTGCCTTCATGCTTGACTGGTTTCTTTCAGCTCTAGCATGTCTGTGTAATTTCTTGGGTAATTATGTTCCGCCCTTTTGTCTCTCCAGCATCTGTCAAGTGAGTTCCCTGGGTCTTGTACTCTGGAAGCTTTCCTCATCTCTATCCTACATTTCATCTCTGTGATTCTTCTCAGCCAAAACTCCCACCCATTTATAAAAATTTATCTCATAAATCATATTTTAACTTTCATATTTCTCTTTGTTTTACTAAATGAAATGTCCTTTTAAATTTCTATGAGGATATTACTTTTTTAAGGAGAAATATTTATTCCTTTCATTGACAGCGTCTTCTTGGAGGGGGAAAGAGCCTTTGTTCTGGTTTCCACAGACTAGAACTGGCACTGCAGGGTGAGCAGGGTTAGGATTGGCTAGTTTGAAGAATTTCAGTGGGCTCTGGGTCATAGGGGCTGCCCCTAGTTGCTTGGTACCTTGCTCTCAGGTTATTAGGACAGAGGGATAGAGGGCCGGAGTGTGCACATGGAGGAGGTGGCTCAGGTACGGACTCTGGATTAGATGGTTTGCATTTGAGAGATGCGCTGGTGAGCATGTTGTCTCCTGTCTCTAGGAACTGGCTAACCTGGCAGTGGAGGGGGGGACAATTCCTCCAGGGTCAGCAAAGCATCAGAATACAGAAGATACAAGACCTGAATAAACTCCTGGCTGCGGGAGGTTCTGAACGCAGGCAGGGAGGGGGCTGGGGTGCACCTGTCTGAAACCTGTACCTAACTCTGCTCTCTTCACCTGCCCTCCTTCCTGTCATTGCTAATCATGGAGCCCAGGACGCCTCTGGGCTCTGCTGGTGCTTGCAGTTCAGTCCTTCAAGATGTATTGTTTAAGTACCCAGCAAGCACTGGACGCATTGAGGAAGCCGGAACTGGAGCTTTGGAGATAGTGGGTCGAAATCCCTGCCATGTGGGGCTGTCTGTGGCAGAGTGCTTTACGTGCTCTTTATCTCCTACAGGTAGACATCTTCAGGTGTAACTTTTTGCTAAGAAAACTTTGTTTTATGTGCATATGAAAATCACAGTGCATATGAAATGGGGGGTATGGGTGGACATTGTCCACTACCAATCTGTGCTCTGAGAAGCTCTCCCAGGCCAGTGCAAACGGTGTCAGCATGATCTGAGCACAAAGAGTAGTACTTATTGAAGCTCTTCTAGCTTCTAGCTTTAGCTCAGGGCAGACCTAAGGGCCCTGGGAAATCCACCGCCTGGCACTACTGACTCATGAATGAAATCCTTTTCATGTTTCTAGTGCTGATGAGCGATTCGATGCCACATTCCACACCAACGTGTTAGTTAATTCTTCTGGGCATTGCCAGTACCTTCCTCCAGGTAAGACCCACTTCCTTTGTCCTCCTATAGTCAGACAATTTAAGGAAGTTCAGGGTGCCAGTCCCAATGGTCCTCACATGAGTGGGGCATCCTTTGCCTGTTCGCACCCACCCCATCCCCGCTTTCTTCCCCTCTGTGTTTGCAAATATTTCCTGAACATGACAACACCATCTTCCTCTTTTTTGTCTTATGGTCGTGGCCGTCCCACCAGGCTACATACCCTGTCAGGGGCTGCTCTCCAGATGCTGGGGCAAGATGATGGACTTGCCGGCTTCTTGAGCATGTGCATTAAGGAGCACTTGCAGGTTAGAGAGAAGAGCAAGTGGTTTCAAAGTGGGGCTCGTTAGTGCCATATTCCTGACTGAGCTTCTCTCCGTCGCAACCAGTTGATGGCTAACTGATTCCTGGGATTGATTTTTTTTCCCACCAGCCCCTCATTTGTCTCAATTCATTGAGCCCAAGGCTGCTCACTGAATAATACAGAACATGGGGAACCTGGGTTTTACTGCTTTGAGGCAGATGTTAAGAGACTTTTAAAAATCTTTTTAAAAATCTTTTAGCTGAGGGGCGCCTGGGTGGCTCAGTTGTTAAGCATCTGCCTTCGGCTCAGGTCATGATACTGGAGTCCTGGGATCGAACCCTGCATCGGGCTCCCTGCTCTGCGGGAAGCCTGCTTCTCCCTCTCTCACTCCCCCTGCTTGTGTTCCCTCTCTGGCTGTGTTTCTCTCTGTGAAATAGATAGATAAAATCTTTTAAAAAAATCTTTTAGATTATTTTTTTTACGTGTTCTTTTCCAGGATTATCTCCCCCACAGCAACTGTGTGACTTCCTGTTCCAGGCAATCTGCAGCCAACTCCCACTTCAACACCAACATAAACACATACACACCATGTCCACATACCTACCACTC
Source organism: Spilogale gracilis (assembly GCA_004023965.1). Taxonomy (NCBI): domain Eukaryota; kingdom Metazoa; phylum Chordata; class Mammalia; order Carnivora; family Mephitidae; genus Spilogale; species Spilogale gracilis. The sequence continues at coordinate 39,814 of PITA01017127.1, read as the reverse complement.
CCCCTGACACTACACACCATACACACATACCCCACACCGTATGCATTCACCTGGCACATACCACACATACACATTATACATCACACACACACCGACCCCCTGCATATACACCCCACATCCATATCTCCCCACACACATATGCACACACATTCACACACCAACCACATCTCTCACAACATATACTACACACCACACACACACACCACACCATATCCACACGCCTACTGTCCGCCCACACAGACCGCACATGCATTATACACCACACACTGCACAGATACACCCCCCATGCATACCTCCTGCACACACACATTCACATGCCAACCACAACCCCTACACACACTCAGTATGCGTCATACATACCACACACACATACACACACAGCCTTTCTGCTGCAGTAAACCCCCGTTTCACACCTTCATTTCACAGCACACAGCAAAGCTGACCTTGTCTTTGTAGATGTTGCTTACACATTCTTCCTCATTAGCAGATGATAAGCGTCCTGTGGGCAGATTCTGTGTTTACACACCCTGGAACCACCCTAATCAACCAGGTGCTTGGCCCACCTGTTCATAAATGAGTGTGAGTGATTAAACCCATCAAAGGCTGATACCTCCCAATAGTGTTTGTATTGAACCACAGATCTTCAGGTTTTCTATCTCAGAGCATGTGCCTCCTTGCTACTTCCCCTGTTCCAGCACCCCTCGCCCAGCCCAAGCATGCTTTCTGCCTAACAGCAGGGCCCTGGGTGATTGAGGCTATGGGGTGAGTCTTCCATCACACACCCATACATTCTTTTTCCCCATTCTGTGAGTCGCAGTTTCTTTTATGAGAGCTATTTTAGAAAACGATCTCCGGTAGTCATCAGTGTACAAGAATATGGTGCTGCAGATTGTTTTGAGGGCTGAGGCTATTTTCAGGCACAAGAAGCAGCATTCCTGAGCCCCAGGACGCCTGTGTGCAGCAAATCCCTCTGGGACTCCATGCCTGTGTACCAGCCTTCATGGCCCCAGGGGTCTGGGAAGGACAGGGCATGTTGTGCTGGGAGCATGGGAGTCTCCTGCATTGGTAGGAGCAGTATGGAGCTCTCTGGCCTGGGACAGCAAGCCTGTGCCCCGGGGTCGTGTAGAACTGATCTGGAATGCTGTTTTGTTAATGCAACCAAGTATAGGCAAGGAAAAAAAAAGCGTTTTCAGTGCAAGATTTGAAGTAAAGACTTGGTTATGAAATTACCTTTCTATTTCAGATTTTTATTTTTAACAGGTTTATTGTATGATTTACATATCATATAAGTCACCTATTTTAAGTACACGGTTCAGTGATTTTTAGTAAATTCACAGAGTTGTACAATCATTACGAAAATCTAGTATTAGAAAATTTTTTATCACCCCAAAAGGATCCCTTTTGCCATTCTGCAGTTAACCCCCGCCCTTACTCCCAGTCCCAGGACACTACTAATGTGCTTTCTTTTTTTTTTTTTAATATTTTATTTATTTGACAGAGAGAAACAAAGCTAGAGAGGGAACACAAGCAGGGGGAGTGAGAGAAGGAGAAGCAGGCTTCCTGCAGAGCAGGGAGCCTGATGTCGGGCTCGATCCCAGGACTCCAGGTTCATGACCTGAGCCGAAGGCAGATGTTCAATGACTGATCCACCCAGGTGCCCCCACTGATGTGTTTTCTATCTCTAGAGATTCTCTTTCTCGGGCCACCTCGTGCGAATGGAATAATTCAGTTGTAGAGTTACATTTTCTACAGGGAATGTGGATTTTGGCGGATCTCAACCATTAATGAGAGGGAAGAGTCTATGGATTCCTGTGAACATTGGACATGGAATTTAAAGGAACTTGGGGGGACAGGACATTTCTTATCCTTTCCCAATTTGGTTGTGGGGTGAGGTTTCGTGTTTGCAAGGCTGCTGAGTCTCTTCCTCCATTCATTTTTTTTTTTTTGAATTTAGTAGCAGAAATATATGACACTGACCCTGACCCTAGGAATAGAGGGCACCCTTAGCACTTTGTGACTTCCACTGTCTTCAAGTCTTTTTCTTGGCAGGGAGGAGCACATGGGCATAAATTTCTAGAGGGGGCCTATCTGGTCTCATCTCCATAACCTGCCAGAAGTTCACCTCCAACTTGTCTTAGGTCAAAGTTACTCTTTGTTTTCAGTGAAAACTCCCGCTTGTGCCCAAGCACTGTCTTCAACTTAAACCTATCAGTTTTTGTTCTTAATCTAAAATCTAAACTAGTTATTATCTCTACGTATATTTCTAGGTAACCAAGTGTTTTTTCTTATTTTTTTTAAAGATTTTATTTATTTATTTGAGAGAGAGGGAGCATGAGTGGGAGAGAGGCAAAGGGAGAAGCAGACTCCCCACTGAGTAGGGAGCCCAACATGGGGCTCAATCCCAGGACCCCAGGATTGTGTCCTAAGCTAAAGGCAAATGCTTAACCAACTGAGCTACGCGGGCATCCCAGTATTTTTTTCCCAATTTTTAACCTAAAGAAATGCTACCCTGATGCTCACACCGCATACACACACACACACACACACACACACACACACACACACACACACACATCCTCTTTTATATTTTTATATTCTGGTTCTAAACCTTTCATCATTTTAATCAATTTTTCTGTGATTATTTTTTACATTATTTACTTTTCTCCTATTAGAGTTTGAAGATGCATAGACATGGTAGGAGCAAGTTTATAGAACTTCTAATTCTTTGCACAAAAATCCTTAAGAAGAGTCTTTAATAGATCATGACGGTGTCGTCTGTGAATTTTAAGACAGTAACGCTTCAGCTGAGCTTCCTTTCTAGAGATTTTCCCAAAAAAGACCAAGCTTGTTCTGGACAGGTCTAGCTTTAGTTTGGAAGAGGAGGAGGGGCTGAAGGCCTCTCTGATTGCACCCAGTCCTGGCCCAGGAGCCTATGTCTCCACTTCTTGAAGGGAACCCAGGGAGGCCAGAGCAATGTATACATGAGGCACTGATCAAAACGACATGCTGAACATCAAAAAAGTGTATTGTTTAACTCACCAACCCTTTTCAGGAAGGAGAAGTACTGCATGTTATGAATAGCGTATGAGGTTAGAGACCCACAGGATAGCTCTGTGTTTATTTATTTATTTGCTTATTATTATTTCATTTTTTCCATCTTTATTGAAGTATAGTTGACAAATGAAAATGTAATGAGGCGTACAAGATGATGACTTAATATACACATGCATTGTAGAATGATTTCACAAAGTTAACACACACATCACCTTACATGGTTGGGTTTTATTTTGTTTTGTTTTTCATGACAATGTTTAAGATCTACTCTCTTAGCAAATTTCAAGTGCACAATACTATTAACTAGTCACCAAATATACCCCTTGACCAGCACCTGTCCATATCCCCACCTCCCCCAGCTCCTGGCAACTCTCTGTTTCTGTGAGTTCAGTTTTTGTTTTTGTTTTTGTTTCTGTGTTTTTTTTTTTTTTTCAAAATCCACGTGTAAGTGAGATCATAGAGTATTGTCTTTGGCTTATTTCTATTAGCACAATGCCCTTCGGGTTCATCCATGTTATTGCAAATGGCAGGATTTTCATCTATTCTGAGCTGAATAGTATTCCATTACGTGTGTGTGTTTGTGTGTGTATGGTTTGATAATCTTTTTCTTTTTTCATTCATCTGTCTTGTTTCCATTCCTCAGCTACTGCAAACAGTGTTGCAGTGAACATGAGGGTACAGGTATCTCTTCCAGATGGGGATTTTGTTTCCTTTGGCTACATACCCAGAAGTGGGGTCAGTGGTTCATATAGTAGTTCTAATATTATTAGGAATCTCCCTACTGTTTTCTTATGACTACACCAGTTCACGTTCCCACCAGCAGCGGTGTGAGATGGCTGTGTATTTAAAGCCTGGCTTGGTCCCCTTCCATTTAGGTTTTCTGACTGTTTTGTTGCCCACATAGGCATATTCAAGAGCTCCTGCTACATTGATGTGCGCTGGTTCCCCTTTGATGTGCAGCAGTGCAAACTGAAGTTTGGGTCCTGGTCCTACGGAGGGTGGTCCTTGGATCTACAGATGCAAGAGGCAGATATCAGTGGCTATATCCCGAACGGAGAATGGGACCTTGTGGGTAAGCCCACAAAGACATGAGACATGCAGCCTTGTAGAAAGCCGCTTTTTTATTCCTGTGCTGACTTGAAGAGTTTGGGATTTTCCACACTGCTTTTCAGTGTGAGCATTTATTGAACCCTGCGGCAATCTCTGTAATTTACTGAGAGCTATACACTGAGAAACAAAAAAACTATTAGAAAATTCAGTGCTTTCCCTGAGAAACGTGTAGCTATTTAACAAGTCAGTGCTAGTAGAGGCATCCCTATATTATTAGAATCTGATCCATTCCTAAAATCAGGTTGGATAGCAAATTGCAGTTCATGAGAACCTGTCTTTGATGATTTTTAATAGAAAAACAATAATTACATTTATAATGGTGTAAACTTCATGATGTATTATTTATAATCATGGTGTCCTAGTCCCTTTAGGGGACAGAGTGCCATAGACTGGGTGGCTTATAAACAGCAGAAGTTTGTTTATCACCATTCTGGAGGCTGGGAAGTCCAAGATCAAGTTGATCAAGGCCTCATTGTCTGCTGAGGGCTTGCTTCCTGGTTCATAGATGGCTGTCTTCTGGCTGTGTTCTTACATAAGGGAAAAGAGCAGGGAGTTCTCTGGGCCTCTTCTATGAGGGCAATAATCCCATTCATGAGAGCTCTGCTCTCATGACTTAGGCACACCCCCCATCTCCAAATGTCATCACCGAGGATCTTAGCATTTCAGCATAGGAATATTGAGGGGGACAAAAATGTTTACTCTATACCACATCTAGTTTCAGTCCATTAAAAAAAATTCTCCCAGTTTGCTCCAATATCACTAAGATATTTCTGAACAATTCTAATTACTCAGTTTTGTTTATTTGTTTTTAGCAGCTAACAAACTCCACGGTTATTTGTGTGATATACCCATTAAAATAAGCAGGGTAATTTTACTCAGACACCATTCCTTTTCCCTTTTGTTCATGGAGGAATCCCAGGCAAGCGGAGTGAGAAGTTCTATGAGTGCTGCAAAGAGCCATATCCAGATGTCACCTTCACAGTGACCATTCGCCGCAGGACCCTCTACTATGGCCTCAACCTGCTCATCCCCTGTGTGCTCATCTCTGCACTGGCCCTCCTCGTCTTCTTACTTCCTGCAGATTCAGGGGAGAAAATTTCCCTGGGTAAGTGTCCTAATCTTAGGCGGGAGTCTGAGACAGGATGGAAGGGCCTTGCCCTGAGGTCAGCTCTGTAGGCATCCCTGTGGATGATGCAGGACATGTCACGGCTCTGGGGGCAGAGATGTTGCAGAGACTGCTTGGGGCATCACACACTAACCTCCCAGCCCAGGGCATCTCCCCGATACCACAGCCTCCTGATTTAGCTTTATGCTAGATGCCCAATGCCCTCCTGAGACTCTGTAGTGTCCTCTGATCCTCCAGAGAAGATGAGACTACCCAAGAAGAGATCACAGGGTTCTATCCTGAGGGGCCTTCCTTTCTCTTGCCCCACCACTGCATCCTGTTCCTTGGGGGCAACTGGCCAGCATTTGTTATGGACAGGAAACAGTTCAGTTAATTTAGTATCAGTTTGCATCTGTGTATTGCCCTACACAGGGTAATTCCTTAAGATCATCCAATAGGAAGATAAGAAAACTAAGACTTAGAATGGTGAAATGAATTTCTCAACATCTTAAAGAGTTATCAAAGGTCATATTTAATACATGTAGAAATCATCCTCAAACCCATATCTTCTGACTGCAAGGTTCAGGCACGTGAAGTGACTTATCCACAGTCACACGGGTAGTCAACAGCAAAGTCAAGACTCAAAGTGAGGTCTTAAGATTGCATGTTTTTTTTTTTTTCCTGCTATATTTCTTGCTATATCTCTCAATTCTAATGTAATTAAGACAATGAGAGAGACTTACCTTAAGTTCAGTAATTCATTTTGTGTTGTTGTTCTAAAGTTCTGGCTCCTAAACTTACCTCCATGTGGGACTCTGGTAAATGATATGAACAGCCTCCAGAAAAATGTCCCGGCCTGTGCAGAGAAAGAACCCTGCATTCTCTTTCAGGATGTCACTGGCCCCTCCCCCACATCTCCCTTGTTCTTTGAATCTCAGATTAGGCACAGTTAATGGATTGAGGCCTCATCATCTCTTCTGTCTCAGGCACTGCTGTGTTTATGTTTCAGGGATAACAGTTTTACTCTCTCTTACTGTCTTCATGTTGCTGGTGGCTGAGATCATGCCCGCGACCTCTGACTCGGTGCCCTTGATAGGTAAGCAAGTGTCAGGCCTCTCTTGAAGACCTGGGTTTAGAGAGGGCTCTGGAGAGCCACATGGTCCCAGGAGGAAAGACGTTCTATAACTGTTCGAGTGATGCACGGATTCTGCTCACCTGGGCATACGTAAGGCAGTGTGGGGAGTTGAGCTTTGTGGTTTCACTTGAAGGTACAGAAACACACCCCTCCTCCCATCATTATCCCCTTCACCCTTGTTATGCAGCCAGAGATTTTACCATTAGAGTTACTTTAGCTTTGAGTCATTGTTGTTCTATAAATCCTTTGTCAAAATGGGAGGAGCTCACATTTTAACTCTGAGATACCGTAATGTCTCTGGATAAAGTTAAAGCATGTGAGGAAAGGTAAACAGGATAAATGTGTTTTGGCCAAGACAGATATAAAGCAGGACCTTCTGCCTAGGATGACAGAAACACAAGCTAGCATTGCTTGTGGCTGTGCATCTCCCTGGACTGGAATAAGGAGGGACATGCCAAGGGGTGCTCAGCCATCTGGTGGTCAGGATCTGGTAGTCTCGCCACTACAGCCAGGGCTCTGTTCCTGGTCAGGGAACCAAACCTCCAAGCCAGTTTTGAGAATGGGAAGCAAACATTCTGATAGTGGATATTAGGTTTAATATGAGCATCACTCCTCCAGTTTGATGATGGAGTTCAGACTATGGAGTCTATGATTATTCCTGTTGCCCCAGGCCACCAGAGGGCCACCCTGTGTGGTTGACAAGGGAGGGTAGGACTGGGGGAGCCTATTTCTCTTACACAGATATGCCTAAGCTTCACAAGCTATGGAGCCAAGGCTTTTTTTTGTTTCCTTAATGTGTAATATTTTGGCCAGAGAGAGAGTATTAGTATGAAAAACCTTTGTGGGTTTTCCTAGTTGTTTCATTACCATCCAGAGGGCAAGGAACCATGGTTCAGCTTGATGGTCTGACCCACTCTTCCCATCTTCCAACACAATGCTTTCAGTAGAAACTTGCAACAGAAAGCAGCCCCTGTGGGCCAGGAGCCACCTTGCATTGACTGATGAACCGATGCACAAAAGGCATGGTTGATGTGTAGCCCCTGTCTAGAAAGATGGCAGGTTGTTGACCTCTGGCCTCTGTTGTTGAGATTTCATCTGTGGGATCCTTTGACCCCACATACCTCCACAGGTCATTGTCTTAGTTGGCTAGGGCTGCTACAGTAACATTCCACAGGCCAGGTGTCAACAAACAGAAATATATTTGCTTACTGATCTGGAGGTTGGAAGTCAAGACCAAGGTCCTGGGAAGTTGGATATCTATTGAGGCTTCTCTGCTTGATTTGTGGATGAACACCCTCTTGCTACGCCCTCACATGGTCTTTCCTCTCTAGGTGCATCCCTGGTACCTCTTTGGGTGTACAAAATTCCTCTCTTATAAGGACACCAGTCAGATCAGATCAGGTCCCACTATAAGGACCCCATCTTAACTTAATCCCCTCTTTAAAGGCCCTTCAAATACATATTCTGAGCTACCAGGGGCTAGAAATTCAATATATAAATTTTAGGAGGCCACAACTCAGCCCATAGTAGTTACAGTTTTGTTGGTACCCTCCTTCTCCTTCTTAGAGGTCCCTGGTGCTGATTTAAGGTCTCAAATGTCCATCTCTCACAGCTTCTCACATGTGCCTCTTGGTTCCCACAGTGGGGCAGCGAGTTCCTTTCTGCCTGGAGAAAAGGAGGCATTTTTTAATGGAATGTGTGGCCATGTACTTACCCTCTGTACCAAGAGGTTCTCTGCTTCAAGCTCAGCACCCTTGAGGTGAAAACCACACCAAAGATTTTATAATCAGAGTTGCCAAAGAACATTTTCCCTTTGCACAGCTTTCTTCTAGATCCTTGACTCATGTAATTGCTAATTCCTACACCAACCTGGCAAAAGAAGGCATTACCATCCCTGTCATACTGGTGAAGAACCAAGACCCACACTGGCTGAGTAGCCTGCCTAAACTCACAGATGTCTAAAATTATGGACAGAGGCACTGGGTTAGCAGAGAGCTGTTTTGGATGCTCCACAGTTCTTTTCACCTGGGCCAAGGTGGGGAAATGCATCTGTGCCCATTGGAGCTGAAGTGGATAGTCTCAGCCAGGAAAGCCAGCCTTTCACATCTTCCTCAGAAAAGTGGCACCTCCTCCTATCTCTAATTATGTGGGACCAGGCTCATTTTCCCACACTAATGTTGGTACCCTGCCGGTGATGCCCAGGTGTGCCCTTGTTACATCCCCCCCCCCCCCCAGCCTGTCCCTGGCCTGCAGTTATCACGATGCCGACCAGACCCTCATGGCCCCGGTATTCTTAGTTCCCATCACAGTCCACAGTCTTTCTCCTGGGGACAACCTTAGCATCCTCTGAGGCACTGTTAACCCTCCCTGGAGGAGGAGGCTGGCGGAGTTCACAAAAATGCCATCCGCCAGGCCAGGCAGCTTGCATGGATGGGAAAGCAGGTCTTGGTGATCTGGAGTGGCCTCTGCCTGCTGGGAATGTGGGCGGGGGGTCTGCAGGCCTGACGGTAGCCCTGTCCTGCTCTAGGCGTCACCTCCTGGCCCCAGGCAGTCAGAGATGGCTGCTGCCTGCTGTGCCTGGACCATGGAGGCCCCGGGGCTCACCCTGCATCTCTTGTCTCTGCAGCCCAGTACTTTGCCAGCACCATGATCATCGTGGGCCTCTCTGTGGTGGTGACGGTGATTGTGCTGCAGTACCACCATCACGACCCTGACGGCGGCAAGATGCCCACATGGGTGCGTTCCTCCTGCCCTTCGGCACAGGCAGTTGGGGGCCCTTGCCAGGGGTGACTCCACAGATGACCTATTTTAAAAATCCCACAAACAGCTAGCAGTCCTCAGCACAGAACCGTGTCTCTCATATGACCTCACCCGTCTGCGCTATTGCTTTATCCTTGGACTGTTACAGTGAGCACGTTCTTAGGGACCCATGGCACTGCTCTTGCAATTTGACATCCCAGAATGGGGCCCACATACTGATCAGTCTATGCATTTTGCTACGAGAGTGTTTCTAAAACGTTTTCTGTGTCCACTATGGAGAAAAGTACAGTGGTTGGAAGCAACAGACAAGATAAGCGGCCAGCCATGTGGTCAGATCTTCCAAACAGAATGAGGAGCCAAAGGGTGAAAGAGAGTGAGCCATATAATAGTTCGTGTTGTCAGTCCGTGTAGGAATGTCATCTTACCACAGGCCTGTATTACAAAGGTTAGTAGTTACTCATGGAGAAAGGGGTAGGACAAAATCAAAAGGAAAAAAGATAAATGATTGAATACAGCAGCCTGTTGTGTCAGTCCAGGGAGCACGCCACACCTTCCCAGCTCCTGCTCAGCTCCGTGCACTAGGATGTGGGTGGATGCTTACCCAAGCTGTGCCCTTTGGAGTCCAGTATCTGAAGCTGTATGCCCATCCTTACCTGACACTCAGCAAACTGTGATTAAGGCCTGCTCTCATTCACGTTGGCACAGTGTAACAACACCCAGGGCCAGGGGAGGGACGGATTCTTACTTGGGTCCTGCAAACCTTCCAGTGTTCTTGTCCAGAGAGCATGGCTGAGGGACAGTAGGCACCACAGGGGCCCTCTTATGTCAAAACAAGGCTGTTTTCTTTGGAGACCTATAACCTTGTTTCCAAGTTCAGAAAGGACTCTTAAGATTTCCCAACATGCTAGATGCAGGTTCAAGAAGTAAGGTGCATTTTGTTAACCTCCGGGAAGAGAGACTTCCCAGGCCTTCTAAAAATATTCACTGTGCAATAATTTACAGTCACCCAAAAGTGAAGTTAGGAAAGACCAATTTTTTTTTTTAATTGACTTTACCAAATTACTGTGTCCTCTTGCGTTCTTTTCCACAGCAAATTCATACACTTAATAATGACGTCCTCTCATAGCTCATTGCATCAGCACTGGAGTGCGTTCCCAGAAATGGTGCTATCTCCCACACATGTCACACCACTGCAGTCCGTGGGCTTGTGTTGAGAGGGTCCCCCCATTAAAAACTGGGACACATTTGCACACTTTCACCTACATTGTCACGTGACTTTTATAATCCTGACACACTTTCTGGCTACCGTCCTTCCATTTGAAATAGGTAATACATCTACATGCTTCAAAAGTCAAAATGAGAGTAAAATCATGTGGAAGTCCTGCTCTCATTCCCGCCCCTCAGTGTGCTTCCACCACCAGGCCATTTTTTTTTTTTTTTAAAGATTTTATTTATTTGACAGAGAGAAACACAGCCAGAGAAGGAACACAAGCAGGGGGAGAGAGAGGGAGAAGCAGGCTTCCCGCCGAGCAGGAAGCCCTGATGTGGGACTCGATCCCGGGTCTCCGGGATCATGACCTGAGCCGAAGGCAGTCACTTAACCAACTGAGCCACCCAGGCGCCCCACCACCAGGCCATTTTAAGCAATTTCTCCATTACCCTTCAAGTGTTTAATTATGCAAATGTAAAGCCAAAAGCACATGCTATTATTCCTTATGTTCAGGATATGAAGACACAAAGCCATTTTTAAGGACGTGGTAGTACTTTACTGTCCAGAAAAAAAAAAAAATCTTAACTGAGAGTCTATGCTAATTATTCACCACTCAGCAGAGAAGTATGTTAAAACCAACAGCTGCAAATGAGATATGAAGCTTGGATCTCTTGCTTTCAATTTATAGAGCCTCCCATATTTTTCTTTTTTTCTGTGTGTATTTGAGAAATAAACGGCCTCCAGGGAACTTTTATTATGATGTGTTGCTATGAAGAAGATATTGCTGGTGCCATGGCATTATGTGACATTTACACAGCCAGACACAAAACCATAACCTAACAGAAGAGGTCATGAGCACAGTTTGATAAGTGCCAAGAGGATAATTTCATCTTTGGAGATGCTTTAGCTTTGAAAGCTAATGATTCAGGCCATGGAATTCAAAATAGACTTGGTAGTGTGGATCACATTAGCTTGAGATTTGCTCCAGGGTAGGCACAGCCCCTCCACCCCCCCCCCACCACACACACACACACACACACACACACACACACACACTCCATAGTATAGCTGTCTCTGGGTTTGGATGTACTCACTACCTAATGCATTCCCTTGAACTCTGGTCATCTTTCCAGTGCCTTCAAAGTGGGGATTGGGCTAACACAGGAGTGTTGAAAAAGACTATGTAGACACTTTTACAGAAGGGCCATGAAAACCTAAATGCATAGGTGACTTGCTTACTGTGTGACTTTGAGCCAATTTATTAGCCTCTTTGAAACCTCAGTTTCTTTAACCATAAAATGGGTGGGGGGAATTATACTCACTTCACAGAGCCCCTGAGAGGCCAAGTGAGCTGGCAGGTCTTATGAGCCCCCTGTGGAGGGCCAGACTGACCTGCAGATTCATGTGGGGCCATGTGTCCCTGCTCTTGACTAATCACGGAAAACCTAGCAGGGTATGCAGAAACAGATTCTTCCAGGCTCTGGAGGTTTGTCCATAAAGTGTGGGCAAGATATACAGGGTGCCATGTGCCTGAGCAAAGGGTTATCTTTCCAGCTGCAGTGAGCCCACTTTTAGGCCTTCTGGTCCTTTTCTTTGCCTGTCTCCACACCAGTCTACTGCAGTTACCTCTGATAAGATGCCCTAAAAAGTGCTACAGGCATGAACTTTACAACTTACGACCTGTACTTACAGATGGGAAACATACCGGGTATGTTGCTGATGGAATTCACCACAATCATAAACCAAAATTAAAATCAGTATCTAGCCCACTTTTCATATACTTGGCTAAATAAGTTTCCAAGATTTTTTTTTTTAACCTGAATTGAGGCTTTGCATGGCTCCTTCTTTTCATTAGCAGGAAAAACAAGAAATCTAAGTGATTTCTCTCCAGCATCATCTATGCATGTAGGCAATATATGTTGATAAAACACTTTAAACCAGAATTCAGCCAACTATGGCTCCAGGGGTCAAATCTGGCCTATCAGGTGCTTTTGCAAATAAAATATTATTAGAAAAAAGCGCCATGTTTATTTTTTGCATGCTTTTTATGACTGTTTCTATACTTTATTAACAGAGCTGAGTAGTTACAACAGAGATCCTATGGAGTGGCCCTTTAAAGAAAGTCTCCCAACCCTTGCTTTAGACTTTTCCAAGTACTTTCTTGCAGATCATCTGACTATCTCCACTACAAGCCCTAATGAATTAGGTTAGAGATCTCTAAACGTTCCTGGTTCACAGCCCCTTTAGTGTCTCAGGGATTTTTTTCATAGCCCCTAGGGCAAAAGAAATACCTAATGGCTCCCTTTATTAAGTTGGTCAGAATAATTTAATAATATTTATGCCCTGTCCCTGAGGCACCTATTGGCAGAGCACAGCCCTTCAAAACTTAGGAGCACAGTGCCCCCATTTTCTGTTCCATGTTGACTCTCTCGGCACTTGCTTTTCATCAGGACAAAAGCCTGCTTTGCAATGAGATTCATGCAACATCTGATAGGTGTCACAGGGTTGCCCTGGAAAATTGTAAAATATCCAGCGGTGTGCCCCTGCAAGTCTTCCCTGACACTGGGGTGCCCCTGGGGCAGCTGAGTATGGTGGTCGCTAGTGACAGATAAAGGAAGATCGGAAAGAGAAAGTGAATTGTCTTGTTCACACACCTCAAACAGGGCTCTTTTTCCAAGACAGCCCTCTCCTCCCACATGCGGGTCTGCCCCAGATTATAGTGTGTCTGCCACTGAGAATTCCACTCATTCCCAGGGTGACTTTCTGCATTGGCTTATTCTAGGTTCACATTTGACCCAGCCATTGCATGGGCACTACTTGCCTGTGTAAACTCACCTGGGAAGGAATGGGAGCCTGGCTCCCCTAGCCCCCCACCCCCCAAGACGGACTAGGGTCAGGACCCACTGATGCTCACTTCCGCCCGCTTCTAACGGCCCTGTTGTCTCCACAGACCAGAATCTTCCTTCTGAACTGGTGCGCATGGTTCCTGCGCATGAAGAGGCCAGGGGAGGACAAGGTGAGGCCGGCTTGCCAGCACAAGCAGCCCCTGCGTCGCTGCAGCCTGGCCAGCATGGAGATGAGCACGGTGGCTGCCCCGCCCACCACCAACGGCAACCTGCTCTACATAGGCTTCCGAGGCCTGGACGGGGTGCACTGCGCCCCCACCCCCGACTCTGGTGTCGTGTGCGGCCGCATGGCCTGCTCCCCCACGCACGAGCACCTCCTGCATGGCGGGCAGCCCACCGAGGGGGACCCGGAGCTGGCCAAGATCCTGGAGGAGGTCCGCTACATCGCCAACCGTTTCCGCTGCCAGGACGAGAGCGAGGCTGTCTGCAGTGAGTGGAAATTCGCAGCCTGCGTGGTGGACCGCCTGTGTCTCATGGCCTTCTCTGTCTTCACCATCATCTGCACCATCGGCATCCTGATGTCAGCTCCAAACTTCGTGGAGGCTGTGTCCAAAGACTTCGCTTAACCTGGTCTTGGGCCCCAGCATGTAGGAAACGCACAGACTGGCGATCCCGTAGGCTTGGGGAGAATTCAGGGTGCTACACTAGACGTGAGGACGCTGTCCCCGTAGCGCTCGCTGCTAGTCACATCCTCAGCAGTTTCCTTGTTACTTTCAAAAGAATCTCAGCACGTTTTTGTTTAATCCTCTCAGATGGGCTACTTGATATTTTTGGAACGTCCTTAGGGTCACCAGACCCACTGAAAGTCTTCTCGCCCATTCCCCAATGCCTGGCGAGCCCTTCAGAGAGGTCAGCGTAGCTCGGGACCGCCAGGGGAGGCCTGTACCGTTGGTTTTGCATGCCTGCATGTCACTTGCCAAGGGTGAAGATTCAACATAAGCTTCTGCCTGCTTACAAACCTCTATTGAAAGTAACAATAATAGTAATAAACCACACTCACTAGATCCATTCAAATAATTGGCAAAAGGGTACAAAACTAAAACTAAAAATCCAACAGCTTGTTTTTACATGATTCAGATTTTATTTTCCTTTGCCAAAAATGGTAGAGAGAAACCATTTTACAATGTTCCTACATTTTATAAGAGAGAGAGAGACACAGTTGGTCTTTTGAATTATGCTTTTACCAGCCTGATTTTTTTTTTTTCCTGCCAATCTACCCCATGGTGGGAATCAGGAGGGACATAGATGTGTGTTGATGCTCAACTAGGACCAGACCCGGGCAAGTCAGGGGATTTCTGTAGATACCAGGGAACTCCCAAATTTCCTGTGCTGCCCTCAGACACTGGGGTGTTGAGTTTGCTATGTTCTGAAAAGCCCAAAGGACAAATAGAATTCTATTAGAATTACCAGCCCAATGTAATAGCTGAAGTTAAATTAAGCCAGCTGTCTGTGTGTGTGTGTGTGTGTGTGTGTGTGTGTTAATAATGCATTCGATGTTTCTCGTCTACTAGAGTTTATTAGTCTTAGAAACTTGTGGGTCCGTACAAATGGGTCCGTAAAGTGAAAGTATGCTATGCTTTTCCTTAGGTGTCAAGGCCAGGGAGAAGGATCTGGGACCTCTTCTGGTTCCTTGTATGGCAGGAACTAGGAAGGGGATGATGTGGGCAGTGGCTTTCCCAGACTCCAGGCCAGTGCAAGTCAGCAGGAGGGGCTGGCGTGCTAAGACTGTCCATACAACCAGTAACTCCAGTCCCGGGCTTTTAGGGATCTGCTTTCCCACACAGCTCAACTGCTCCCACATTAGCCTAGAAAGGTAACTTGAACAGGTAGATTCACTGGAGATAAACATTTTGAAAGCAAGGGAAGCTTCCATTTTAAATCTGTGTGGTGACACCGTTCTCCACTTAAATTCTTTAACCGACAGTGGTCACTTTGCCTCTTCCCATTTTCCTTATTTTTTAATGTGATGAGAGGGAGACACAAAAAAATCTCTCCTGTTCTGTTGTTTCATCTAGTAGCAAAACAGAGCTCTAAAGTGCAGAAGGCTTTGATCTCCTGGGGATCTTTAATTTGCTTCTGACTCTGAGATGGTTGTATCTGAGGGAAGATTAGATTTTCAGAACAAAGAAGTTGCACACCTTTCTCCCACCATTTATTTCACTCATTTCTGGGTAATGCACGGATTTGTTTGCACTGAGGAGAATGGAGGCTTGGGCACGCTGTGTGTGTGTGTGGGGGGGTGCGGGAACACTGTGCGTATGGCTGTAGGGGGGTCACCTTGTTCACCACAAGAAGGTTCATAAGTAAGGGCTTTCGAGCTAGAATCACTCTCTTTGGAGCAGGGTTGTGCTCAGAGTTCAGCCATTCTACGTGGAATGGATAAACAATGCGCAATCTTTTCTTTCTTTCTTTCTTTTTTTTCTTTTGTAAACACAAGTAGAAGTGTTTTGATATATAAGAGAATGCTTCGTTTCTTGTTGCTACCTGAAAACTAACCCCTGTAACACTTTTGCTTGGGAAAAAAAAAAAAAAAACTTTTTTGATTTTGTATTTTATACAGAAAAACATAAAGAGGCAAATAAAAATAGTTTATATGTTGACCACTGGACTAATTTTCTGCCATTTTAAAAAGTGATAATAAGGAAAAGATGCGCATGTGGTAAGAAAAGTATGAGTAACTGCAGGGACCACCTGTGAATGAGCTTCTGAGGACTGGGGGGCATTTCCAGAAAGGAAGAAAAAGAAAGGGAGGGAAGCCAGGAGGGGGAATAAGGAGGCATGGAGAGGGACTCCTATGCTACTGCTCATGCTGTGAACAACACTGGGTACTTTCTTTGTGTTTATCCTTCCTTAACAACATATAAAAGTCTACCTCATTTTTCTTAATAGCTGCTTAGCATTCCATTGTCTTGGTGGACATAATTTCTTTGGTTAGTCTATTAGCGAACATATAGAGTATTTCCAGTTGTTATTTTTATACACAAATCTGTAATTAGCATCCTTGATTTATTACTTAGCATAGTTTTGTGACCATATTTTGGTATAAATTCTCAGTGGGAAATGGAATTGCTGGATTTAAGGCTCTGTGCATTTAACATTTTGATAGATACTGCCAGATTACCCTCCAAATACAGATCAATGGATATACCTACCAAGGGTATAATAAAAAAGCTAGTTTCTCAACTTTCTCAGTATTGGGTATTATTGAACTTAATAAATATGTTTTTTCCTATCTGGTGAGAAATTATATTGCAATGTTACTCTGATTTAGTTCATTTTATTATGAATGAAGTTGAGTATCTTTCAGATAGTTTTTAGGAATTTCAATTTTTGTAAATTCATCTCCTTTACATAATTTTTTTATGTAAAGACTTTTTCTTAATTAATTTACCTGTGTACTTGGGAACTTTCCTGTCTTATATCTTGAAAATATTCTTGTTTATTTAGAAAATATTTTTATTATTTGTCTTTTGAAGTTATTTATTGATTTGTTTATTTCTTAGTATAGAGAAAGTTTAAAGTTTTATGTTATTAGTTTATCTGTATTTGCCTTGGTAGATCCTGGATTTGTTTCCAGTTTTAAAAGGTCTTCCCCGTCTGAGATTATAAATAAATTTACTCATATTTTCCTCTAAATTTTTATGGTTTCATTTGTTTACCTTTATATCTTCTAACTCACTGGAATTCATTTACTGCAAGAAATGAAGGTAAAATGTTTTTTTTCCCCTCCAAATGGTTGGCCAACAAAATACATAATAGTACATCCTTATAATACAGTTAGTCTTTTCCCCATTTTGTTCAGAATGGCTTCTTGTTTGTAAATTAAATTCCTGTTAAGTGTTTTGGGGGCTATTTCTACTTATTGGTTTGTCTCTCTGTGAATGCCTTTCATTTCTGAAGGTTTATTTATGTTAATATCAAATATTCATATATCAGTATTTTCAAGTTAACCATCCCCTTAACACTTCTTGTCTCTCCCTTCCTGTCTCTCTTATACTCTTCTCTATTTCCTTCTCTCATACACACATTTTTTTAATTTAAATTCAATTAGCCAACATACAATACATCATTAGTTTCAGATGTAGAGTTCAGTAATTCACCAGCTCATCACATCACATGCCCTCCTTAATGTCCATCACTGAGTTAGCTCATCCCCCACCCCCCTCTAGCAAGCTTCAGTTTGTTTCTTATAGTTAAGAGTCTCTCATGGTTTGTCTCCCTCGTTGAGGTCACAACGAATTTTTATGAGTCTTCCTATTCAAGAGTGTTGCAGTCTAGGCCTGTGTTAGAATCTAATTTTATGCCACTTGGTAGATTATTATGGTTTTGTTCAGATAGGTCCTATAAATTTCTTGTCTAGTTCTAGATAGTTTATTGTTTGGCTACCATTTTCAATGTAATATTTCTTCCATTTTATTTGCTAATTGGCTGTATAAGAATGCATTTGATTTTGTATATTAATGTCATAACTACTTCAATTGTATATTCTTATTGTTTCTAAGATTTACTTTTGCCTTCTCCTTTCCAATAATTTCCCTTATTTCTTTGCCTTAGACAATTGCACTTGAGAACAGTGTCAAATAATAGTGACTTAGGTGGCATACCTCTCTTGTTCCTGACATTAATGGGATGGTTCAATGTCTCACTATTCAACTTGTATGAAGAGATGTATTTTCCTTGTCATAATAAAAAAGTATCCATGTATTCTCAAACTATTAAGGCTTTCTGGGGGAAATGTAGATGTTGGATTATTATCACAGCCTCTCAGTATCTATGGAGATGATCGGAAAATTCTCCCCTTTACTCTTGTAGTATGTGGTATTATAGTGATAGATTCCTTAAGACGAAACCACTGTTAGGGTCCTGAGACGATCCCTACTTGTGATTGTCCCTATTAGTATTGATAATTGAGATGAATCATTCTGCCATTTGCTTTTGTATGCTAAACAAGAGTCTATATATTCCGTAGCCAGTTACTTGATTTGAGAATCATCTCCTTAAGTATAAAAGAACTCACCTGGGGGCTGTCTGGGCATCCACTGGTATGTATCTGAATTCCTCACATTGGGAAGGTTAGGTCCTTAAGCACTTCTGGAGTCAACTATAGTTACATATTTTAAGGAAAATTAAGGAATGTATCCATCTCTTCTAGGTTGTTAAACATATTGGCATATAATTGTTGATAGTAATTTTTGATGATTGTTTCTATTTCCTTGGTGTTAGTCATGATCTCTCCCCTTTCATTCATGATTTTGTTAATTTGGGTCTTCTCCCTTTTCTTTTGGGTTAGTTTGGGCAATGGTTTAGTGATCTTATTGATTCTTTCAAAGAACCAGCTTCTAGTTTCGTTGATGCGTTCTACTGTATCTCTAGTTTCTGATTCATTCATCTCTGCTCTAATCCTTATTATTTCCTGCCTTGTGTGGGGGGTTGGTTTAATTTTTTGTTGATTTTCCAGTTCTTTAAGGTGTAATGAGAGTTGGTGTATTCAGGATTTTTCAATTTTTTTGAGTGAGGCTTGGATGGCTATGAATTTGCCCCTTAGGATGGCCTTTGCTGTATCCCATAGGTTTTGGATCGATGTATCTTCATTCTCATTGGTTTCCATGAAGTGTTTCAGTTCTTCTTTGATTTCTTGGTTGATCCACATATTCCTGAGTAGGCTCGTCTTTAGCTTCCAAGTGTTTCATTTTTTGACATATTTGCATAGTTTTTACAATACAGGAACTTAGGATTTCTTAATTTCCTCTGAATTGGTGGCCGCTTCTTGGTTTTTCATTTCTAATTGTGTATATTTCTTCTTTCTTCTGATTTTTGTTACTTTACATTTATTTTATTTTTTCAGTGTTCCAAGATTCATTGCCCAGGCCCCACACCCAGTGCTCCAAGCAATAAGTGCCTTCAGTACCCACCACCAGGCTCTCCTATCCCCCACCTCCTTCCCTCCAAGTCCCTCAGTTTGTTTCTGTGTCCAAAGTCTCTTATGTTTCATTTCTCTCCCTGAATTACCCTACTTTCCATTTCCTTTCCTTCTCCTAGTGTCCTCTATATTACCCCTTATGCACCAAAAGTAAGTGAAACCATGTGATACTTGACTTTCTCTACTTGGCTTATTTCACTAAGCATAATCTCTTCCAATGCATTCCATGTTGCTACAAAAGTTGGATATTCATCCTTTCTGATGGAGGCATAGTATTTCATTGTATATAGGTACCACTTCTTCTTTATCCATTCATCT
The DNA here is from genome assembly GCA_004023965.1 of Spilogale gracilis. Classification (NCBI taxonomy): domain Eukaryota; kingdom Metazoa; phylum Chordata; class Mammalia; order Carnivora; family Mephitidae; genus Spilogale; species Spilogale gracilis. The sequence goes on along the minus strand of PITA01017127.1, from coordinate 20,296 downwards.
GTTGAAAGGCACCTTCACTCTTTCCACAGTTTGGCAATTGTGGCCATTGCTGCTATGAGCATAGGGGTTCATATGGCCCTTCTTTTCACTACATCTTTGTCTTTGGGGTAAACACCCAGTAGTGCAATTGCAGAGTCATCAGGTAGCTCTATTTTTAATTTTTAAAGGAATCTCCACACTGCTTTCCAAAGGGGCTGCACCAACTTGCATTCCCACCAATAGTGTAAGAGGGTACCCCTTTCTCCACAGCTCTCCAACACTTGTTGTTTCCTGTCCTGTTAATTTTGGCCACTCTGACTGGTATAAGGTGGCATCTCAGTGTGGTTTGATTTGAATTTCCCTGATAGCTAATGATGATGAGCATTTTTTCATGTATCTGTTAGCCATTTGTATATCTTCTATGGAGAAGTGATTCTTGATGTCTCCTACCCATTTTTTGATGTGTTCATCTTCTTTTTGGATGTTGAGTTTGAGTACTTCTTTATAGATCTTGGATATCAGCCCTTTGTCTGTAGTGTCATTTGCAAATATCCTCTCCCATTCTGTGGGTTGCTTCTTTGTTTTGTTGACTGTTTCTTTTGCTGGACAGAAGCTTTTTTTTTTTTTTTTTTTTTTTTTTTTTTTGATGAAGTCCCAAAAGTTCATTTTCACTCTTGTCTCCTTTGCCTTTAGAGATGTGTCTTGAACGAAGTTGCTGTGGTCAATGTCAAAGAGGTTACTGCCTATGTTCTCTTCCAGGATTTTGATGGAATCCTGCCTCACGTTGACGTCTTTCATCTATTTCGAGTTTGTCTTTGTGTGTGGTATAAGAGAATGGTCTAGTTTCATTCCTCTATATGTAGCTGTCCAATTTTCCCAGCACCATTTATTGAAGAGACTGTCTTTTTTTCCACTGGATTTTTTTTCCTGCTTTGTCGAAGATGATTTGACCATAGATTTGTGGGTCAGTATCTGGACTCTCTACTCTGTTCCATTGGTCTATTTGTCTATTTTTGTGCCAGTACCATGCTGTCTTGGTAATCACAGCTTTGTAATAAAGCCTGAAGTCAGGTAACGTGATGCCCCCATCTTATTCTCCTAAAGCTGTTTCAAAAAATAGAAACAGAAAGAAAACTTCCAGACTCTTTTTGTGAAGCCAGAATTACTCTAATCCCCAAACCAGACAAATAACCCATCTAAAAGGAGAACTTCAGACCAATATCTCTGATGAATATGGATGCCGAGATTCTCAACAAGTCCTTACTAACAGGATCCAACAATACATTAAAAAGATTATCCACTATGACCAGGTGGGATTTATCCCAGGGATGCAAGAGTGGTTCAACACTCACAAATCAATCAATGTGATAGAACAAATCAATAAGAGAAGAGAGAAGAACCACATGGTACTCTCAATTGTTGCAGAAAAGGCATTTGACAAAAATACAACATCCCTTCCTGATTAAAACTCTTCAAAGTACAGGGATAGAGAGAACATTCCTTAACCTCCTAAAATCTATCTACGAAAAACCCACAGTGAACAACATTCTCAATGGGGAAAAACTGACAGCCTTCCCTCTGAGATCAGGAACACGACAAGGATGTCTACTCTCACCACTACCGTTCAACATAGTGTTAGAAGTCCTAGCAACAGTTAAGGATTTTGTTTTTGTATTTTTAGACACCAAACCCTTCGACTTTTTCATCAGTTTGGGGAACTGGCTGCAGCCGCTGTTGGCCTTGTGCTGACCTGACCTGTCCTGGACAGCTTGCTCACTCTGCAAGGGGAGGCACAGTGGGGAGGAGCCAACTTCCTCACTGGCTTCCAGGGCCACGGCAGGTATATCACCTGGCAGCAGAAGCTAGAGGGTCACACCAGGCCAGGCAGCACGTATGTGGCCCACGTGACTAGCCATTCTACTGACATGACGACTACAGTTAGCTGGAGAACACACTGACTTAAAGCTTTAACCAGAAGCCATCTTGACACAGGCTTCTGGAAGTATCCCTTTTTCACATAATTTAATGTTCTCACATTGCTGCATTCTTCTTGACCCAAACCCTCCCCAATCCACCCAGGAGTGACCTCACCACTCATGACTCCTTAACTAATTACCATTTATTCAATATGGCTTGCATATGGCTTTGATTTTTCTAATATCAGAGCTTATCATAATATGGAGAGGGGATCCTGATGTTTTATACTTGGGAGGAGAAAGGGGGAGGAGGGTACTGTCTACAGTTTCAGCCTTTTGAACACTTGTGGTTAAACATCATTGTATCTTTAGCCCACCCCATTTAGGAGTGCCCGATATTCCAAAATTTGGCCCAGTTCTTTAGCCTTTCCTGTCTCATTTAAAATTGTACACTCTCCAGTATTTATTTTTTTTCTCCAAAATCCTTATTGTCAGTCCCTCTTCTGCTGTGTTGGATTTTTATGGATTTACCTTCTAACAGATTTTTATGAATTTGCCTTCTAATTAACAGATTCTGCTGCAATGTTCCATAATTCTTAAAGTTCTGCTTTTATTTTTAATATTCAGCTCTTTTCATCTACTCTTACTTTTATTATTTTTTTAATATTTAATATTTGTTTTTAGAGCAGGTTTAGGTACAGAAAAATGGGGAGAGTACAGAGAGTTCCCGTATACCCCACCCACATGCATGCACAGCCTCCCCCATTATCAACACCCTCTTCCAGATTGGCGCATTTGCTACAACTGATAAAGATACATTGTCACAATATAACCACCCAAACCCCATTGTTTACTTTAAGGTTCACTCTTGATGTTACACATTCTATGGGTTTGGACAGATATACAAAGACATGTATCCACCATTCTAGCAACACATGAACAGTTTCACTGCCCTAAAACCGTGCTCTGCCTGTTTATCACCTTACCCCCACCAACCTCTGACAACCACTGATCTTTGTCTCCATAATTCTGCTTTCGTTTTTCCAAAATGCCACATAGTTGGAATCATACTGCATATAGTCTTTTCAGATTGACTGCTTAGTAATATGCATTTAGGGTTTCTCCGTGTCTTTTCATGGCTTGATAGCTCATTTCTTTTTACAAGTGAATAATATTCCATTGTCCCAATGCATCACAGTCTATCCATTCACTTACTGAAGAACATCTTGGTTGCTTCCAAGTTTTGGCAATTATGAAGAAATATACTGTAAACATCCATGTGCAGATTTTTGTTTGGAAATAATGTTTCCACTCCTTTGAGTAAATAGCAAGGAGTGTGATTGCTGGATCATATGGTGAGAATATGTTTAGTTTTGTAAGAAACCCCCTTCTAAAGTGGAGTGCATTTTGCCTTCCCACCAGCAAAGAATTGGAGCTTCTGTTGCTTCCCTTCCTTTCTGGAGTTTGGTCTTGTCAGCCTTCAGATTTTGGCCATCTAATAGATGTGTAGTGATACCTCTTTGTTGTTTTAATTTTCTTTTTCCTGGTGACATATGATATAGAGCATCTTTCAATATGCTCATTTGCCATATGTCTGTATTCTTTGATGAAGTATTTGTTAAGGACATTGGCCTATTTTTTAATTAAGTTGTTTCCTTGTTGTTGAGTTTTAAGAGTTATTTGGATATATCAGATAACAGACCTTTATCAGATGTTTTTCATATTTTCTCCCAATCCATGATTTGTCTTTGCATTCTCTTAACATTGTCTTTCACAGAGTGAAGTTTTGCATTTAAATGAAGTCTAGTCTAGCAATTATTTCTTTCAAGGGTCATGTCTTTACTATTGTATAAAAAAGTAATTTGCATATCTAAAGTCATATAGATTTTTTTCCTATATTCTAGGAGTTTTATAATTTTAAGTTTTACATTTAAAACTATGATCCATTTTGAGTTAAATTTTTAGACAGTGTAAAATCTGTATCTATATTTATTTATTTTTTAAGATTTTATTTTTCAGAGAGAGTGAAAGCACAAGCAGGAGGAGTGGCAGACAGAGGGAGAAGCAGGCTCCCCACTGAGCAGGGAGTTGGATGTGGGACTCGATCCCAGGACCTTGAGTTCATGACCTGAGCTGAAGGCAGATATTCAACCCACCTAGCCACCTAGGCGTCCCAATATTTATTTTTCTATCATCTATCTATGTATCTATCTATATCTATTATCTATCTATCTATCTACCTATCTATCTATCTATCTATCTATCATCTATCTATATCTATCTATCATCATCTATCTATCATCATCTATCATCTATCTATCATCTATCTATTTATTGATCTATCATCATCTATCTGTCTATCATCTATCACCTATCATCTATCTATCTATCATCTATCATCTATCTATTTCTATCATCATCTCTATCTATCATCTATTTTTGCATGTGGATATCCTATTGTTCCAGTACCATTTATTGAAAATACTGTTTGCTCCATTGTATTGCGTAAGGATGCACAGTTTGCTTCAGGTATCATTTGCTAAAAAAAAAGCCCCGTCTTTTCCCAGGGTGCCTGAGGGGCTCAGTCAGTTAAGTATCTGACTCTTGATTTCAACTCAGGTCATGATCTCAGGATTGTGAAATCAAGCCCCATGCCAGGATCTCGCTTTAGATTCTTTAGATTCTCTTTCTCCCTCTCCCTCTTTTCCTCTCCCCTCAAAAAAACAAAAACAACCAAAAAATGAAAAAAAACCCAAAACACTAATTTATCCTTTCTCACTGAATTGCCTTTGCTTTTCTGTCAAAAGACAGTTGACTATATTTATATGTGTCTTATTACTGGGCTCTCTGTTCTTTTCCATTGGGTTCCTTCTGAGTTCTTTACTCTGTTCTATTTCTCTATCATTTTATTAATGTCACACTGTCTTGATTACAATAGCTGTACAGTAAGCATTGAAGTTGATTTTTTTAGAAAAATTATTATACATATTTAATTGTGCTAAAATATACACAACATAAAATATATGATTTTAAGATTAATCAATTAATTAATTAATTTACAGTGTTCCAAGATTCACTGTTTATACCCCACACCCAGTGCTCCATGCAATACTTGCCTTCAGTACCCACCACCAGGCTAACCATTCCCCCACCCACTCTCCTCCAAGACCCTCAGTTTATTTCTGAGCCCAAAGTCTCTTGTGTTTCATTTTCCTCCCTGATTTACCCTACTTCCCATTTATTTTCCTTCTCCTACTGTCCTCTATATTATCCCTTATGCACCACAAGTAAGTGAAACCATATGATACTTGACTTTCTCTACTTTGTTTATTTCACTCAGCATAATCTCTTCCAATCTAGTCCATGTTGCTACAAAAGTGGGTATTCATCCTTTTTTTAAATTTTATTTTTTCAGTGTTCCAAGATTCATTGTTTATGTCCCATACCCAGTGGTCCATGCAATACATGCCCTCAGTACCCACCATCAGGCTCTCCCATCTCCCACCCTATTCCTTCCAACACCCTCAATTTGTTTCTGAATCCAATGTCCCTACGTTTTGTTTCTCTGCCTGAATTACCCTCCATTCCATTTTCTTTCTTTTCCTACTGTCCTATATATTACTCTTTCTGCACTGCAAGTAAGTAAAACCATGTGATACTTGACTTTCCATACTTGGCTTATTTCACACAGTATAATCTTTTCCAGTCCAAGTCCAAGGCTACAAAACTTGGATATTCATCCTTTCTGATGGAGGTGTAGTATTCCATTGATTATATGTACCACATCTTCTTTTTTTAAGTCTCCAAAATTTTTTTAATTTTAATTTTTTTCAGTGTTTCAAGATTCATTGCCCATTCCCCACACCCAGTGCTCCATGCAATAGGTGCCCTCAGTACCCATGTACCACATCTTCTTTATCCATTCATCTGTTGAAGGGCACCTTGGCTCTTTCCACAGTTTGGTGATTGTGGTCATTGCTGCTATGAACATTGGGGTCCATATGGCCAATATTTTTACTACATCTGTATCTTTGGGGTAAACACCCAGTAGTGTAATTGCAGGGTCACCCAGTAGTGTAATTAAGCAGTCGCTTAACCAACTGAGCCACCCAGGTGCCCCTCTCAATAACTTTTTATATCCAATTTTAGAGCATTTCCTTCTATTCGTTGGGTTCTTTGTCCTTGCTGAGTGAAATCTTTGCCTCTTTCCCAGATGGACCACACTTTCCTTTCTATTCTCCAGGATCCTGTTTGCATGGATATCCTGCCATTGATTTCTGTCTTGTTTCTGCTTAATTTGAGCAGCTCTCTGTAAAACTTCCATTTCCTCTAATTGAGAAAATCTCTATCCCTCTTTCCCAAATCTCTAATTATTCTCCCATTCAAGCTTGAAGTGAAATCCCACTCCTCCCTCTTCTGTTCTTTTGCCCTGAGGTTCTGAGAGGAGGGATGGAAGATCTAGGGTTTATATTTACCTTTTTACTGCACTTGTTGGCCTGCTAATTGCCACTGACAAGTGAGGTATCACTCTGAGAGAAGATTTCCATTTATTTAATTCAGCATGAAATCCTGGAGCCTCCCACTAGCTGGTTATTTTAGCCTGATCTCTGCAGCAACATGGCCCAACACTTACCCTTAAAACCACTGATTCAAGACAGAAAGAAGAAAAAATACTTGTGGATGGATCTGCTGGTCCCATCATTGGTGGGATGTGGGACCATTACCTTTTGATCTGATTGTGCCTCTGAGGTGGTTAAATCACATTCCTTTTTTTTTTTTTTTTCCTGTTCATCTCAGAAAGATAATGTCAAGACTCCTGGTAGGTTTCTGGCTTCTGCAGAGACCCTAAAAGGGTCAGTGGAGCATTCTACACTCATGAGATTTCTAGAAATGTTTCCCTCTGGATTACAACTTCCTTTGTCAGTGAGCCACATTCCAGACTGGTGTGGATGGTGTTAGGCGGAGTGGAGTTAGGTGGTTCAGTGGGACGTGTATGTAGGAGTGTCACGTTGAGGCAGGGTCTGTGCCATGCAGGTCCACACCACTCTCGTCTTTCTTTTGTTGGCTGTGGTATTTTGAAGAGTGGCATGCAAGTCTTTCATTTGATTTACCTCCCTGCTGCTGTTTAGTATTCTTGCTATCTTGGCTGAGAGCATATCTGGTTCTGCTTTCCTCTACTCGTAATGCCTTTTAAAGGTCCTTGACCTATATTCAGAAAAATGAGTAACAGTAGAGAATAAGTGTTGTATCCTTAAATCCCATCTGCTTTATATTCCTCCACCTATATTTGCCCATTTTTCTCCCCATGGTAAATGAAAATAGCCAAGAGCCAGCCATTCATTGTATTATATCTTTCTATTAATATTAATGACATAGCTGTTTTCCAAGACATGTTATACTGAACTATCTTTTAAGGTATAGATAGTCTTGAAGGAATAAATACTTCTGAGTTTAAATGAGTGTTGTGTTTCTTCCTGTGTATTTTGGTAGTTATTATACAGTATGAACTGCTGTTAGACTCTTCAAATATAAGAGGACTCAGAAAATAACTACTCACTTGAAATTATAATATGATCTCATCTTGTCCATACTTCAGCATGCTCCCTATACCTTGTCATCCTTGGCCTTCTGGTTCCTCTGTGACAACCTCAGGTATCCTCATTTGCCAAAGCTCATGTGTTTTCTACAGAGGGAAGCATGGTTATGCATTTTAGAAAGCAGTGTCTCAAATCCTTTGAGGAATGAAGGTAAGTTTGTCACCAGCCAGATAGACCCCCAAACCTGACCTTCACTGCCCACCTGCTTGTGCTCACCAACCTTTGTCCTACAATTATCCTTTGGATCTTCTTTCCAGTTTATCTCTTAATTCAGGCAAATGGACAATGAAATGGCCTCTTGAAGAATAGCAGCTTCCCTGACAAGACTTGCAGCTGGCTCAGACCACCCGGACTAGTTTGAGCCCTGACTTGAGCCTCTGTGGGTGTGACCATGAGTGATCTCTAGAATGACAGACAACTACATTTACCTCATTGTAATACTACAATCCCCACCCAATGAGGAGCACAAGCCTCATTTACATACATACAATGCATGTATAGGCATGTTTCCTTAATGTACCTGCACAACCTCATGTCCACCCCTACATACATACAAGGCTGTTCTATATAAGCAGTTATCTTAACCCTAAATAAAAGGATCACATCCACTCTTGCTTGGGGAGCCATGGCTTTGGAAGTTATTCCCCACGATCTCCTTATTTGCTGCCAATGAAGTTTTCTTTGTGCAACAACAATCCGGTGCTGTTTATGACTCCCCAAGGAGTGAAGGTGCATTGTTTCAGTTATAATCTGGATGGGGCCTAATCTGATCTGACTGATGTCCTTCTAAGTAGAGGAGATTAAGACACATACATCCATAGAAGGAAGGTCATGTGAGGACACCTGGTGAAGAAGGTCATTGGCAAGCCAAGCAGAGAGGCCTGAGAAGAAACCAAGCCTGCTGACACCTTGATCTCAGGATTACAGCCTCCAAAACTGTGAGACAATAAGACCCTGTTGCGTGGGTTCCCAGTCTGCAGTTCTTTGGATGGCAGCTCTAGCAAACTAATAAAACACCCATGACGTGATGTCCCCCCATCAGGCTCTGTGATGCAGAGTGGATGCTGCTTGTGCAAGAACAGTTCATCTAGAACAAGAGGTATTTCCCAGGAAGAGACTTAGAGACAGAAATATATAAGGAGTCTCAGCCTTGAGAAATCACAGAAGACTTCCCAGCGAAGGTGGTGCCTCAGCTATAATCAGACAGCCAGACTGAGGCCAAAACTGATCATGCATTCAATTTCACGCAAATGATTTCTTTTGAATTAGGACTAGAGACTCAATGTCCTAACACTGTAATCATTTACCCCAAACATGTCTGTCCTAACTTGGAAATGGCAGGAAATGGAGAAGGCTGTCCTATCTTTCAATACCCTGATTTAAACAAAAATGTAGAGATGCTATGGCTGCCTTGTCTACTCAGCCTTACTTCCATTCAAAGTATTTATTTACTTATTTTTGTCACTGCTGTGTGCTATCTTCATTAGTTAGCTGTGAATGAAATTTTTGGCTGAAAGCATTTTTCTTTGTAAGGTTAATTCTTCCAATGCCATGATTTTTGGAGCACTGGTGGTCCCTAAAGTGCTTTTAGCTGACGCATGGTGGCAAGGGATGGCTAAGAATAATGCCCTTAGGCCATGCATCTAGAGTTTCCCAAAGAGTGGTTTTGGGCTCTATTAAGTTACCACAGAGCGAATAAGTATAGGGGGGCAGTGATTGAGAAAATCTCTCCAGGGCACTTTGTGGCTTGAAAATCCATTCCTCTCAAACCCTCTGTCATTTCTCTAGTGCAGTGGTTAGAAATGGCCACCACAGGTCAGCTCATCACACCGCAAAGCCAACAATGCCCCCGCAATGACTGACTTCTACCATGCTAGTCAACCTCAGTTTCCCCATCTGTAAAGAGTAAATGACTGAGATAGGTTTCTAGATACAGGAGACAAAAAACACTGAGAAAATGTCAGCTAAGTTTATTTTCACCAGGATCAAACCTTATCTTCCCACACAGGAGATGCTTTATTCTTGTTTTTAAAGGCTTATGACAAATAGCTTCCCGGTTGTTCTGTCACAGGGTTTACCTCCAAGTTTAACAAACTATTCTTGCCCCACTGGCAAGGACATCCAGCTACATGCTCTCTGAGAAGAAGAAGCAGTTAAGAGAGACACTGTCTGCTGTCTCTTCTGAGTGGTATTTTCCAGAACCCCAATAGTCAAATACATAGAGAGGGGCTTTGGCAGTGAACTCTGAGAGAAGCTGGCAGGTGGGAGGGGTCATTCCACATGAAAAGCAGCAGAACTTTCACAGAATGAGTATTGAATGTCTCCTGTATGCTCCCTGTAGGTTCCCACATGGAAACCGGGAGAGTCCTATCCACAGTAGGGAGGGTGGTAAACCTGAAAATGGACATGCACACGAATGAGACAGGATGGGCAGGACAGGATGAAAATCTGGGACAGTGGAGTGGAGGGAAGGGGCCAGGGGAGTCTCTCTGGAGGTAACCTCATGTGGCACATAAAGTGAGGATGGACAGTTACCAGCGGGGTGGATGGAAGTGACAACAGCATTGCAGAGGCCCCTGACCTGTAGCACCAGAGGGACAAGCAGTCAGGTAAAGTTAAGAGCTGGGAACAGTGATGCTGGGGTGTCACTGTTTTTCCTCAGAGCAATGGGGAGGTTTTGAAGGTTTCAGCAGGACAGTGGTATAACCTAATTTGCCTTCAGATTCTTGAAGACAGATTTAAGGGAGACAGCATATCCCCTCCCACCACTTCCATCCTATGCATAAGAGAGCATGCATTGAGACCCCCTCATTTTTCTTTAAGATTTACTTATTTATTTATTTGAGGGATAGAGAGAGAGCACAGTGAGGAGAAACAGAAGGGGAGAGGGAGAGAATCTCAAACAGACTCCCCACTGAGCCTAGAGCCCAATGTGGGGCTTAATCTCATGACCCTGAGATTATGACCTGAGCAGAAATCAAGAGTTGGATGCTTAACCAACTGAGCCACTCAGGTGCCCCTTAAGCACTCCCCTCCCGCCATTTTTGAGGTGAGATATGGGTGAGTTTTGCAGGATGTAGAATGGAAGGTCACAGACAATGAGACTTAGCTGATGAAGGCTGAGTAACCAATCTCTTATCAAAACCAGGACAGAGAGACCCAGAAGAAAACATAAAGTTAAGAGGCATTTTCTAGACAAATATGATATAAATCCTCTCCTCCGTCTCACCAAATATTTTCTAAACTTTGCAAAGCACCCTTTGCCAGTCAGTGCAGATGGGAGGCAGAAATGTGAACCTGGAAGATTTCATATGAAGAAGCATCAAGCAGACAAAGGTAGCCTAGACTGAAAGGAGGGATCAAGGGGCTTTAATGTGCAGAGAGGCTGGGATCACGGAAAACAGCTGCCAGCCATGGAGCTGAGAGGAAGGACAGATTCTCTAGGGTTTCATTTATTTCAAGAGGATGTGTCATTGTTGGAGCATTTTTTGGTGACTGCTACTTTAAAAGTTCTTATCGGGTAACTCCAATATCTGATTCAGTCTGCGATGGCAGCACTTGTCTTTTCTCACTCAAGTTGTGATTTTCTTGGTCCGTGATATGACTGGTGATTTTCCCTTACATCATAGACATTTTGTCTGTCATGTAGGGGACTCTGGGTCCTTTTCAAATATTTTACTTTAGCAGGCAGTCACCTGTTTAGGAATGCATGCCCTGGCCTATTTCGTGGGCTGTGGTCCCAGTGACAGTGCCAGAGTCTCTGCTGTGTTATTTTCCCCTGCTTGGTTTCCCTGATGCTCCTGGGATTCTCATGGTCCTTGCTGATGCTGCCTGATGGACAAAGGGTCTTTCCCCAGCAATGAGTATCTCTCAGGGGGACAGGGTGACCTGTGCTGGACAAAGAGGACTCCAAGGTGGGGTGCTCCTGCGGGTGCCATTTATCTACCAGGTATCCCTAGGTGGGGAGGAAGATCTCAGCTTTAGAGAAGGGACAGTGCCTCGCCCAGCAGTTCATACTGGGGCTTCTCAGGATCTATCCCTCTTACTAGTTGTGTTGAGCTGGAATCATCAGAATAATACTCTTTCATCAGAGGAGGAACACGTCCACCATGCCATCTTCAGCTTTTGGGCTAGGACCATCTTTGGTTGGCCTGGAGAGACTCTGGTTTTCCTGCCATGGTTCCTTCCTTCCTCATGTTCCAAACTATCCCTCCATCCTTTGATCACTGTTTAGAATTCTCTGATTGCCTCTTGTGTGTTATTCTAGATTTCTGATTGTGCTTGGAGAAGCAAGGAGTGGTCTATCCATCTTGCCTAAATGGCAAATGGGGTAGGAAATGGGGACATCTTATGTCTTTATTATAGAGTGCCCTTGGAGTTGGGTGATGCATGTCCAGGGATTGTTAGGAAACAATCCATGGAGTCCAGGAAGTGTGATAGTATTGGATAGATATCCCTGGGACTATGGGCAGAGGGGGAGCCCAAGTGAGGGAACCACAGTGCAAGAGGTAATCATGAGGACAGACATAGCTTCTTCATGGCCTCCTGGGGTTCACTTTACTGGCTGCAGCATCATTGCATCTTTGGATGTGATTATCTTGAGCCTAAGACCTTTTTATTACTTTTCCTTTATGAATCTTGATTCATAAAGGAAAAGATAATCTTGATTATCTTGAGCTCAAGACCTTTTTATTATTTTTCCTTTATGAATCCCATAATTTGAAATATCGTATCTACCTGCTTAATTAGATCCCAGTGTTGCTAAAGAAAAGAACGTTGATGATACCTTATTCATCAATAATCCCGCAAATCACAAAACAAAAAAGTGTTAATTTAGTCATGTTCTGCATTGATTATTACTGCTTTGATATGAAAAGGAGACATGAGAGGAGCCGGCCTGTTGCTCATAACTAGGCTTTGGAGCTCTCCCGACAAATGTAAGCGATCACATTGCATGCAACAGGAAAAGCCATTTGGTGTTCGTGATCGATCAGGATGAGACCAAGACCAATATATCATCATGTCGAATACAGACAAAACAGGAACCCTGTTCAAGCCACAAAACCTACCAAATATCCCCCTCTAAACTGAGAGTGCTGCTTCCCTATAATTAAAAGGATGCCACCTCACTTCAGTCTTCCCTCCTTCTAGATGTAATTTATTGGGTCACCAAGCAAAGCATTAAGCTTCCAGACAGCATCCAATCCAGAGTGAAGCCCTAATTCCTTGAAGCCTCCTCCAGAGTCACCCAACACAAGCCCTGGTTCTGTAATGAATCCTTTCTGGCACCCCCTTACCCAGATGCACTCCAGTTCTCTGCTGCTGCCCTATGGGCAGTTTCTCCAGCTCCAAAGGAGCAAAAAGCCTACTTTGTTCAAATGCAGGCATGTTCCTTAGGGGGCGGGGTCTCCCGCTGGAGGACATTTTCAGTTACAATATACTCAGGTAGCATTTCTTTAAAAGATTTTATCTATTTATTTGACAGAGAGAAACAAAACTAGACAGGGAACACAAGCAGGGGGAGCAAGAGAGGGAAAAGCAGGCTTCCCACGAAGCAGGAGCCTGATGTGGGACTTGATCCCGGGATTCCGGGATCATGACCTGAGCCAAAGGCAGTTGCTTAACCAACTGAGCCACCCAGGTGCCCCTCAGGTAGCATTTATGGGTTAATTTCCATGAGGCCTTTCAAAATACATCAAACAACTTATATATTTAACCCCCACCTTGCCACCAACTCCATGACAATGTAACTTTTGCTAAACCCTAGAATTCTGGAACACTCAGGATTTTAACTTCTGATCTAAGAACATATTTGTATTTTTTGTGGTGTCTGAATAAATACCAGGAATAATTTAATGAAAATGGAGATCATATTTTCTGCACTTATTAACTTGCTGATTCTACTAATGAATAATGAGAACCACCTGGGGCCTTTAAACTCTCTTTCCCACCTCTCCTGCTATTTTTCCCCAAGACACACACTCCATTAGTTTTCAATTACTTTGTATCTGCTTTCAAAGAACACTTTTTTTTTCCCCAAAAAAACAAACAAAAAAGGTGCTATAATGGATATTCACTTCCAGTGTGCTTACTGAGTTGCACAAAAATTGTTAATTTTAAATGTTAGCATAGGGAAACAAATAAATACATAAATAGAACTACCTGGTTATAGACTTTTAGAACAATGGCTCAAAGGATGATATTCAAAATTGGGGAATCTTTGCACATCATATGAAACCTTTGACACACATGCCTGAACAGCCAACATGTCAACTGAATCTGTGGTTGAAGGTGGAATTAGGGAAGCTTCTAGAAGACATTGTCAGCTCTGCAAGAGTCTAAGACATGGAGGAAATCTGAATATGCACAGTCTCTACCACTGGGTGATCCTCCCTTCATGGAGTTCATGATGTGGGTATGAAATAGTCACCACTGTATCTTGTGTCACACACCAATGTAAATAAACAAACAAAGCATTTAAACATGTATTTTTGATACTATACAACCACAACAGGATTTCAGAAAACATCTCCTTGACTTTGGGAGAGGGGAATGAGAGAAGGGAGGCTTTGTAGACTTAGAAAATAAAATTGCAAGATGGGATAAATAGACCATGAGACATATTTGCACTAACAAGTTATTCAACTGAAATTCAAGTATCATTGGTTACTCCGTGTTTTATCTTCCCAGAGGTCATAACAACAACAACAACAAAATAACATTAAAAACCAGTTAGGTGGAAGTGCTGTTCTAAATTAAGAAAGGTTTGGCCTATGATGGGATTCCAGGTGTGGTTCCTGACTGCTCTGAAAATGTCTTAGAGGCTTTGGCTGGAATAGGAACACAATGGCTGGACAAAAGAAAACATGAGAACAGTGTGAGTGGCACAGGATTTCCTGTTGATGGGTTCTAGAGAGTCTAATTCTAGACTCTTTTTTTAAAAAGATTTTATTTATTTATTTTAGAGAGCGATGTGGGTGGGGGGGAGGGAGAGAGATCAGAGAGAGATGCAGAAGGAGAGAATCCCAAGCAGACTCTCTGCTGAGCATGGACCCCCAGATCATGACCTGAGCTAAATCAAGAGTCAGATAGTCAACGGACTGAGCCACCCAGTTGTTCCAAAATTCCTGTGTTTTTAGGAAGGTCTGGTTATCCTTCGGAGCTTAGAATGGTAGGGCAGGAGGCTGAAATATGTGCTGCTAAGTTGAGGAGTTGAGTCAAGTTTCTTGGCTCAGAAAGTGACTGGCTCTAGTCAGGCAGTGTTCTTAGATAAAGGGAAAGAAGAGGCCTGTGTCCTACTTCTCTACCCCAACAGGACTCTGCTCAGCCCTTGGGCTCTCCTGAAAGCTTAAGACAGACACAGGCCTGTAGTGCTCAGTATGGACAACAGAGAAGACAGAAGCCTGACAGAAGGACCACCTGCTTTTATTTCCCTTGTCCCAGCAGGAGTCCTGCTCTGCGCAGGCCACCTCTCTTTGTTGTTGGAGCTTGCCAGTTCCAGCAGTGCTCCCTCTCAGGTCAGCAATGCTGCTTTTGATGCATAAGTGTCCTGCTGTGAAAGATAAATCACACATCATCCTATTCTTAGCCCAGGGGCCTTTGTGCATCAAATTGATTGCATCAGCTTTGTTTTAACCACAGAACCAATCTCTGCAATAGGTGGGCATTATGATTCTGGCAGACAGAGCAAAGATGAGGAAAAATGGGACAAAAAGGAAACTAGTAAGATGAAGACAGCCAGCAGAAAAAAATGGTAGGAATGCAGAGGAAAAATCCTACCCTTCCTTTCTGGGTTTCCTGACCTACACAGGCCTCAGATTGAAAGGGTCACTGGAGCCAACCCGAGAAACTCACTCCAGAAAAATATTCTTCCTTGTGGAGGCTCTTGGGGGAGGTTCGATGTACTTGCCTTCTCTGGCTTCTGAAGCCACCTGTGTTCTCTGGATTGTGATGTTTTCCTTGTAGCACGCAGACCTTTCTTTTCCTACTTCTCCATTGGATTGTTTTTCCTTTATAATGCCAACTCTCTCTCTGCTCTCTCTTGGAAGGACATTTATAGTTACATTTAGGGCCCATTGGATGATCCCGGATAATCTTCCCATCTCAAAGTCCTTAATTTCATCACATCTACAGAGTTATTTTGCCATATAAGATATTGACAGATACGAGGGATTAGAACAGGGACATCTGAAGGGCCCATCATTTGGCTGACCACACAACCCTTCTCTCAGATTGAACTAGTGGCCTTTTCTGTCACTCTTTCAAGAGAGGGGAAGGACTTCAGGGTCCCTTGCTCCTCACAGAACTCTATAAAGAGTCTCATTCACATACATCCAGTATGCTCTTCAAAACCACCCACAAGCCAGCAGTCACTGTCACAACCATCTTGCAAGTGGGAAATTGAGAAAGAAACTAACATTTATGGAGTTAAATCAGATATCAGCTGAGGATCACTCTGTACAAGGTCTTGTTCTTTCATTGCTTCATATAATCCCTTTACAATCTGAAGAATAGTTTTGTTTTTTACTGTTTTTGCTCCTGTAGAGCAACCCAGCAATAGGAAAGTCAAGCACTATAACTAAGACTGCAGAGTCAAACATGAAGGTGCTGGTATCAAATGGGGATTCATGATTTCCAGCCCTCACATATCCTACACCCCCCCTTCCTTCCTGTTCAGCCTTGCTTGAGCGAGGTCCTGCAACGGTCAGTATGAGGTGGCCGCTGGCTGTAGCAGACCCTGTGGCTGCTCCCCTGTGACATGCAAGGACATCTGTGGATGTGTCCAGAGCCACAGAACATTAGGGCAGAAATGAGTCTCAGTGAAAACCTCCCCATGTGCTGCTCAAATACAGCATATACACAACTATCTGGTTTTTATAAAATGTAAATGTTTCTGAGCCCCATTCTCAGGAATTTTAATTTAGAAGGTCATAGATAAGGACCACAAATCCAATATTTAACACTCCCAGAGCATTTTTAACATGCTCTGATGCTATGGGATAGAAAAGAAAGACATCAAGATGAGAGGAGTAGTCATGTTTTCTAGAATGGAGCATTAGCCCTTCTGAGAGCACAGGTTTGCGTGTTATGGAGGTTAGTCAGGGTGGACCATACAGTTATAAAACAGCAAATAATTCTTCTCTTTTTTAAAAGAAATATTTTATTTATTTATTTGAGAGAGAGATAAAGGAAGAGAGAGAGCACGGTGAGGGACAAAGAGAGAAGCAGTCTCCCTGCTGAGCAGGGAGCATGATGTGGAGTTCAGTCCTGGAACTCTGAGATCATGACCTGAGCTGAGAGCAGATGCTTAACTGACTGAGTCACACAGGCACCCCATCTTCTTCTTTTTAAAAAGACTTTATTTACTTTCCTTCTCTCACTCCAGGAAAGTAAATGGGAAGTAGGGTAATTCAGGGAGAGAAACGAAACAACAGAGACTTTGGACACAGAAACAAACTGAGGGACTTGGAGGGAGGGGGGTGGAGGGATGGGAGAGCCTGGTGGTGGGTACTGGGGACACCTAAAGCGTGGAGCACTGGGCGTGGGGAATGGGGAATGAATCTTGGAACACTGGAAAATAAAAAACTTAAGTAACAATAAAAAAAATAGGCACAACTTATACAATAGAAAAAAAAAGTATTTATTTGAGAGAGAGAAGGAAAGGGAGATGGAGAGAAAATCTGAAGCGGACTTTGCACTAAGCACAGAGTCCAGCCTGGAGCTCGATCCCCAAACCTCGAGATTCATGAACTGAACTGAAACCAAGAGTCTGATGCTTAACCAACAAATCCACCCAGGCACCCGAGAAGGATTTTGGCAGTTTGGGCTCTGATTTGCATAAGAGAAATAAGTGAAAGGTGGACTTCAAGTTGTGGAATGGGACGTTTGGACACTTGGGGATGTCTAGTATCTAATGTGTGTTTTTGCTGGAAAGAAATCTGGAGTGGCTTCTAGAGTTTCTACATTTCAGTCTGTCTAACTGCCCTTTCCAGAACATAGAATCAACTGATTATTGAGGAATATTCCAAATCAGTGAGTAGACAGGCAGTATGCAGAGGTTATAAATTCACCAGAGATGTTAGCACAGACTTGAGGTTTGTAACTGCTTCAAATAGTGAGAAATAGAGCATCAAACTTAATATTTAGGGCTGGGGAGAATATTCTCAGACTAGGTACCTGGACATCTGGTTTTCTTAGGCAAATCTGCCCTATCAGCCCTTCCTTTCTTTGTATTCATAAACTTACCAAGTCACTTATTACTTTATGTTGCATTTCCCAAGCTGAATTCCTGGGGACAGGAATAAAGTGAGTCTGTTTGACTGGCATATTCCTGGTGGTACAAATAAGACACATGAATGATGATTCATGGCCTATCATGAATGATAATATAAATTACCACACTGGGATCTGACTCTGCAGTTCACTTGGACTTCCTACAAGCTGATTTCTTGAAAGAGCTCAAATTCCTGGCTCAGCATGCCTTTGCTAGAAGAGTGTGCTCTGAATGGAAGAGAAGCAACAATTTTGTTTTTTTTTCTCAGTGGACTACTTCTAAAGTCAGTCAGAGTTTTGGCCAATGTTCAGTGTCTCCCTTTAAGAATCCCACGTATGTTTCCCATATGAAAAGATCCAGGCCAGAGTTTATGCAGACACTAGTTTTTTAAGGGCAAGGTCAGCAAATTGTGCTAAGTATGTGTCCCATGATCTCTGTAAAAGGGAATCATTGAATTTTCTGTCCACTTAGTGGTGTCTTTTGTTAATGATGGGCAAGAGGCTTGCATTATTTATGGAGAACTTTGACAACTCAGCATTTTGTAGAGTATATATGAAGAAAAGGAGCTTTTTATCTTCTAATAAAATGCTGCCCAACAACTTCAGTATTGAACTTTGAAAGAAAGAATCCTGGATTATCATGTGTCCAAATATAAAGGACATATTTTGGTCTCACATTCAAGCTAACCCCTCAACCTTTAAGATAGTGTGCCTGTATGTCTGCCAGCAAAAGTGAGGTATTACTTCAAAGATAATATTTATTTTATTCATTATAAATCCTTCTCAAAGCAAAGAGTCATCTTATTAAAATGCTGTAAGTTCATCCACGTGGGATTTGGGTGAAAGCAATTTTGGACAAGCCACTGTGTACTGGTAATGAAAACAGAAATGGATTCAACACTCTAATGGGAAAGTGACAAGCAAATAAATTAGTCTCCAGGTTATCCCATTTTAGAAAATTATCTCAGACAAAATATGACCAAAAATTGAAATAGAAAGTTAAAAGAGATTCCAGGTTTCTGTATGGATAATTTGTAATTTAAAGTAGTTGGGGGAGGCAGGGAGTCCAGGGAAAATGTGAACATCAGAATTTACCTGTCTCTCTGATTGCCGTTGCATAAACTTTTACTGCACCTGTTCTCTCTCTGCTTCCCTATAAGTCTTGGCAAAAGTCACACGAAACTCTCACAAGCCCAAAGCACACATACTGTGCCTGCTGTCTGAGACGGACCAGAGAGTCCCTTAGTTTTGTCTTCTACTTAAACAAGTTATCACCTCTGCTTAATTATAAGAAAAATAGAAAGAGTGTGTTGCAAGCCCAGGACATATGACTAGAATTATGTTACATCTTGATGTTTAGGGAAGGGCTGGGGAAGGGGCCATCCTGGACATGTGTTGCTCTTCTTCCTTAGGATTCTAGGACACTCCTGCCACACTTTGTTCCTAAAAACCCATCTTCAAAGTCTTGCTTTCCTCAAAATGCACAAGGCTGCAGAAGTAGCCCCTGATCCTCCTCCATCTACTCTGTCCTACCTTCTTGTATAACCCAGGTTAATCAGAATGCCCAGGGTACAGGCTTCTACAAGCAGGACTGTTGTACTGGTTTTCAAGATAGTGTGGCAAACTTTCTGTTACAAAGTAAATGAGTCATTATAAAGATGCAAAGTATAGCTTGGGGAATATAGTCAACAATACTGTAATGGTTTGCATGGTGACAGATGGTGAGTACACTTACTGTGGTGAGCACTGAGTAATGCATTGAAGTATCAAATCTCTTTGTTGTACATTTGAAAGTAACATAATATTGTATGGTAATGATCTGTCAATAAAAAAAAAAAAAGATTGTGTTGAGACAAGTGCATAGAAAAGATGTGGCTATGGTGCCTTCAAAATTCCCCTGGCTCTTCCTCCAGAGCAGTGGAACAAAAGCCACGAGAGGTCCTAGTTTTTAACCCTGGGGTTCAGCCTGAAGCCAGTCTGGAGCCAAATAGCTGAGATACTGAGGAGCCCAGACTGATCCTGGTTTTAGGAGATACTTAAAGATACTTCTTCCTGCCTCCAGGTATTTTTTTTTCAAATATTTTTTATTTATTTATTTGACAGAGAGAGAGAGAGAGATCACAAGTAGGCAGAGAGGCAGGCAGAGAGAGGAGGAAGCAGGCTCCCTGCTGAGCCTGATGTGGGCCTCGATCCCAGGACCCTGAGATCATGACCTGAGCCAAAGGCAGAGACTTTAACCCACTGAGCCACCCAGGCGC
This sequence comes from Spilogale gracilis, assembly GCA_004023965.1. NCBI lineage: Eukaryota > Metazoa > Chordata > Mammalia > Carnivora > Mephitidae > Spilogale > Spilogale gracilis. Next base: position 274 of record PITA01017127.1, on the reverse strand, counting down.
CCGCCTCTGGGTATTTTTTAAAGCCCATCTCACCCAGATAGTCAGAAAAATCAACAATGTGTTTGTCCACAAAAAAAAAAAATATTTATAAATTTCTGAAAAAATGACACATGCCACATCTCCTTCTATAAAACAATGAAATTAGAAATTAAGAGTGAAAGGATAACAAAAAAAGAAGATATATCCCCCTTTAACAAGCCCAGCCTTCTTAATAATTATTAAATTAAGGGGGCAATCACAACAAAATTTTTGGTCATTTAGAAGTGTATAACTG
>PITA01017126.1:10610-44397 GCA_004023965.1 Spilogale gracilis | reverse complement strand
ACAGATCCTTGACTTCTGTGGTTAGGTTTATTCCTAAGTATCTTATAGTTTTTGGTGCTATAGTAAATGGAATCGATTCTCTGATTTCCCTTTCTATTTTTTCGTTGTTAGTGTATAAGAATGCAACTGATTTCTGCGCATTGATTTTGTATCCTGCCACATTACCAAATTGTTGTATGAGATCTAGTAGTTTGGGGGTGGAGTCTTTTGGGTTTTCCATTATAGTATCATGTCATCTGCAAAGAGAGAGAGTTTGACTTCCTCTTTGCCAAGCTGGATACCTTTATTTCTTTCTGTTGTCTGATTGCTGTTGCTAGGACTTCTAACACTATGTTGAACAGTAGTGGTGAGAGTGGGCATCCTACCGTGTTCCTGATCTCAGAGGAAAGGCTGTCAGTTTTTCCCCGTTGAGGATGATATTCGCTGTGGGTTTTTCGTAGATAGATTTTATGAGGTTGAGAAATGTTCCCTCTATCCCTATACTTTGGAGTGTTTTGATCAGGAACGGATGTTGTATTTTGTCAAATGCCTTTTCTGCATCAATTGAGAGTACCATGTGGTTTTTATCTCTTCTCTTATTGATTTGTTCTATCACGTTGATTGCTTTGCGAGTGTTGAACCACCCCTGCATCTCTGGGATAAAACCCACCTGGTCATTGTGGCGAGGAGTGGTTGAGGGCGTGTATGGCTAGATATATCAGCCACTATCTAGGTGGATTGGTCGTTGGAAGGTTTTGGAGCAACCAGAGTTCACCGCCGAAAAGGGGGGAGAAAGAAAAAAGAAAACGGAAGAGAGGAAGCAAGAAAAGACACCCCTGCCAGAGCGGGGCCCGGTGATAGGATTTATATGGTACAAAACTGTTACAGGCTAAAGAAAAGGGTTATCAAGGGTAAATGAAGAGATCAAAAAGCGAAGCCCAACGTATATGACCCCCCAAGACCAGTATTTATATAATATAGAAGCAAAGACAATTACACAGACACACTGATAAACTAGAGTGGGAAGGTGAGGGCAGACACTCCTTGTGGGCAAGGAATGCGTTTCAGACGCTTCCAAGTTTGTCTTGTTATTGCTGGAGGAGCCCACTTTCAAAAGATATAGGGGGATTAGAACTGGTTGTATATAGGGGTAGTATTGAATAGGGATGTGGGATTGACTTGAAGCTTGTATCTACATGTACACGTAAAAGAGACAATAAAGGAAAGAGGAGAGAAGAAAGGGAAAAACAGAGAGAGCAAACAGGGAAACAAGAGGCACTTTCTTATTTTTTGGCACAACCAAATGTTCCATGTTCATCTTGTATGAATAAGAATCAAACATTTCTTCAAGGAGCCCTGTTTCCTTTTAGTGGAGTATACAATTTAGTTACCAGGATCTCTATGCTGGGGTCACTGGGGTGTCCTTGCTTCCAGACATTCTCAATATACAAATCTCGAGAATAACTTACACACATCCATATACACCTATATTTATATCTACCTATTAGAAATTGTGGATTCATATTGCTATCCCTGATTTCAGTCAACTTTCATAGGGTTTATTCTAGTTTTTCTTCTTTCCAATTTTGGAATTCCCTTTTCCAACAGAGAGAAATTCAGCTCCTGTTGTCCTCAGAAGTATTTCTTCATTTGCTTAATTTTTCATTGTAATAAAAGCAGTTTCAGAATTCTTAATGCATACCACTGCAAAAGAGAAACAAATGTATTAACTAGAATTCAATATTTATTTATAGTTCTTTTGGTCTTTAGCCTGAGACTATACACTAGTTTTTTAAGACTACTGTAATAAATTACAACACACTTGGTAGCTTAAAACAACAGAAATTCTTGCACGGTTCTGGAGGCCAGAAGTCTAGAAATCAAGATAATAGGACAGGCATGCTCCCTCCAGTGGTTGTAGGGGAATCCTTCTGTACCTATCCTAGCTTCTGCTGACTCTAAGCATTCCTTGGCTTTTAGCCTCCTGATCCAGTCTCTATCTCTCTGTCTGCTTCCTCTTCACAGAACTTCCTCTTCCTTGTGTCTTCTCTTCTGACTCCTTAAGGTCACGTTCACACCTTCTAATGATGAGGACATGAGTAGATCTTTGGGGGGGGAGCATTTAATCCAGGACAGAGTATATAATTACTTGGGTTATTATCCTCTGTTTATTCTTTCAATGTTTTTGTTGTTCATTTTAAATATAGTAAGTTTCATTTGTTTCTGCTTATGTTGAATTTTAGCTTCCTTTCAGTCTTATCCATTTGTTTTTGAGTAAGCAAAACATCAACAGTTTCAGAAGTCTAATAAGTTAATAGATATAGAATTAAAAATTGTGGTGATTAAGGAATTGGACAGATACTTGGATGGAGAACAACTGAATGGGCCATATATACTTAGATATAGGCCAGGTTGTATTATTTGAGTAAGTACCATATAAACTGTGATTGGAGGAATGAGAAGCCTGTCATGTAAGTGCTAAAAAAGAGCTTTCCCACAAATGGAAAAGCATGCGAGAAGGCCTTGATGAGGGGAAAGAGCTGGATGTAGTAGAGGAAATGAAATAAGCCCAGCAGATCAGTGCCTACTGGTTAAGAGGGAACACAAAATAAATGTAGTTGTAAAGAAAGCAAGAGCCAGAACATGTGAGTTGTTGTAGACTATGTAAAGAGGCGGGAAAGCCAGTGGAGGACAATAAGCATTGGCATTTTTAGAAGTGTATGTATATATATATATATATATATGCATACACTTCTGCATGTGTGTGTATATAAGTATATATATATATATATATTTATATTTATTTATTTAAAGATTTATCTGTTAGAGTGTGAGCACTGTGTATACGGGGGCAGATTGAAAGGGAGAGAGAATCCTAAGCAGACTCTGTTGAGTGTGGAGTGTAATGCAGGGCTTGATATCATGACTCCAAATCATGACCAGAGCTGAAACCAAGAGTTTGACATTTAACCAGCTGCACCACCCAAGTGCCCTAGAAGGGTATTTTTTTTTTCTTTTAAAGATTTTATTTATTTATTTGACAGAGAGAAACAGAGCCAGGGAGGGAACACAAGAAGGGAGAGTGAGAGAGGGAGAAGCAGGCCTCCCGCCGAGCAGGGAACCCGATGCAGGGCTTGATCCCGGATCTCCGGGATCATGACCTGAGCCGAAGGCAGTCGCTCAACCAACTGAGCCACCCAGGCGCCCCTAGAAGGGTATTTTTAAAAGACTACACTGATTGCTAGGTGGAGCCCATGAGGCAAGAATAAAAGTGGAGACACAAATGGCAGACCTGTTACAGTGTCTGATAACTGACATAGAGGCATGAGGTAATATTGGCTCCTATAAGAATGGTGAGCTGAGACGTGCCTGGGTGGCTCAGTTGGTTAAGTGACTGCCTTCGGCTCAGGTCATGATCCCGGACACCCGGGATCAAGCCCCACAATGGGCACCTTGCTCTGCAGGAAGCCTGCTTCTCCCTCTCTCACTCCCCCTGCTTGTGTTCCCTCTCTGGCTGTGTTTCTCTCTGTCAAATAAATAAAATCGTAAAAAAAAAAAAAATAATGGTGAGCTGAATAAGGGGAAAAGTGGATAGATTTAAGACATTTTTTGGTTTGAACTAAAAGGAGTAGCTAGGGGATTGAATTTGGATTGAGAGAGGGTTTTAGGTTTATGGTTGTTGGAGTATTTAAGGATGATCTCCAAGTTTTTAGATTTAGCAACTGTGGAAGTTGACTGCAAATGAGGTGGACATTAAGAATCAAGATTTCCCTATTTGCCGTTTGAAATGCCTATGTAAATCCAAGTGTCAAGTTGGTGGTTAAATACACAATCTTAAGCTAAGGAGAGAAAATGGAATATCTCACCTCCCATTTGTTGCTTTAGTTCATGTTTTCCTACTGCACCTCTTCGGTCCCCATTTGTACTCTGTCAGCATAAGCTGACATTGTCAGGAGTTGGCCAGATCCTGTTTGAGGTATTGTGGGCCATTTGGACTATAGATGGTCTTCAGGTTTATATGTGGGTACTCCAGGTCCAGTTTATTCTTTCCAGAGAGCTACGGTTCTTTTCCTCCTATGCCCTTTAAATATGCACATTTTGCTTCTTATAGCATATCTTTATTGTGGACCCTTACAGAATAAGAGATTCTGCCATTCTTAGGTATTAGGCTCTTTTCTGCCTCATCTGAATATACTGTATGAGATCACCCTAGCTAACTTTACACCCAGAAGGGAAGTGTGTGTGTATGTGTGTATCCATGTTTGATATGTATTCTGTGGTTGATCTGGTGTGTATGTCAGTTCATATACCGACATAACATTGTTTTAAATACAGTATTTTTATATTATGCTCTATAATTAGTAGGGCTAATCTTCTTGTGCCATTTTAAAGATATTTCTCTTTTTCTCATGCATTTATTTTTATAGATGTAGAATCAAGATTGTTGACACTTTTTTTTTCTTTTTAAAGACTTTTATTTATTTGACAGAGACACAGCGAGAGTGAGAACACAAGCAGGGGAGTAGGAGAGGGAGAAGCAGGCTTCCTGCTGAGCAGGGAGCCCAGTGTGGGGCTTGATCCCAGGAACCTGGGATCATGACCTGAGCCAAAGGCAGATGCTTAACGACTGAGCCACCCAGGTGGCCCTGTTGACACATTTTTAAGAAATGTTGATTTTTTTCTCTCAGCCTCTTGCTTTTTTTTGCCTTGATTATTTGTAAATACTTTGTATTCTTATTTTCCATTGAGAAAAGAGTCTTTAAATAAGGGCCTCTCTGTCTCTTATTATGGTTTTTCCATTTGTTTCCTAAAGAGAGGCTGTCAATTTCCTTTCTATTTCCTTCCTTATTAAGCACCTGTTTTATGTAAGTGCTGTGTTAATTTCTGGGCAGGGGAGGTATAAAGTGAATTAAACAAAGTGAAATAAAGAAAGCATATTATGAAATAATATTGGAGAGTATACTATGTTTGTAATTAAAATAGTGTGCTCTTGAGAGGACTAAAAAGTTACTTTTACGTATGATATGATTTTTGGTTATTTTATTTATTTTTAATAAAAATACTTTTTTCTATATATTTTTTTTAAGGGTCATACAGCAATGCTTCATACTGGTTCATGGCATCCTAAAATAAAGGGAGAATTTATGACTTGCTCAAATGATGCGTGAGTACAGTTGATAGTTCATCTAATACACTCATATCTTTCAATATTTTCTTTAGCGTTTGTATTGTAACAAACTTGCTAGTGAAGTAGGAGATAGAGTAAGAGTATTAGGAATTCTGATGTTTACATATTTTTGGTCTTTACTTTGATTTTACCTAATAGTAAAAGGTTTGTTGAAATAAATATGGAAACTATGAAAAAGAGAGTTGGTATAGGGAGAAAAACGAAACAACAGAGACTTTGGACACAGAAACAAACTGAGGGACTTGGAGGGAGGGGCTTGGAGGGATGGGAGAGCCTCGTGGTGGGTACTGGGGTCACCTATTGCGTGGAGCACTGGGTGTGGGAAATGGGGAATGAATCTTGGAACACTGGAAAAAAAATTTAAGTAACAATAAAAAAAAAGAGTTGGTATAAATTGTACAGTTTATTAGGGAGCTCAGTGGATCAGACTGATGGTATTAAGTTGACTGAAATGACTTTGATGTTGTGACTAATAATTCATTACTTTTTGTAGTAAAGATTGGTATTTTTTTGAGTGTAATACCTAATATGTTCATTGTTTATGTGATTGCTTTTTAGAAATAATAACTAAACAATTGTTTAAATGGTTATTAAGATTCTTTTGCATTATATCTGTTGGCCCAGGACTCAAGAATATGAATAACATACAGGGACTATGTGAGCAGCTTTTTCCTATATTATTGTATTGTATGATTAATTTCTAGTGTTCAGACTAGTTCGTAAGAATGCATTATTTATAGTATAAATTACAATGGAAAACCTTATATATTAAAAAATATAGATGGTGTTTTTTAGATGAAAGATTATATTTTAGATTAAAAAGTTTGTTGTTTTTAAGTTATTTTGTCTCATCTTTTTACTTTCTGATATTTATAATTCCCATATTTACCTTCAAAATTCCTGTTCACATTCTTAGATAGTATGTGTTTTCTGGAGTTGATCTTTAGGATAACAGACAAAAGACATAATTTCACTTCCACACCACAATTTAAAAATTAATTCGATCTAAAGGGAACTAAAATTTGAGAATCTATACAGAATATGACTGGAACAGGATAATATGATTTGATTAGAATTTCTGATAAATAGAACTATGCAGTTCTAATTTCTTTTTTATCTTTGTCTTATTATGTTCCCAAGCTTAAATTATGTATGTTTAAAGGGACATTCTTTACTTCAGCAAATCAAGTATCTGATTTCTTCCAGAATTAAATTTAGCAGGTAATCTAAATATAGTATCCTCTGACCTAGTAATGTTTATTCCAGGAATGCAAGAATATTTTACAATTAGAAAATTTTGCCATCAAGAAATTTTCAATGTAATTCATTTTTAAGTAAGTGAAAAGTTACAAGTCATATGATACTATATGATAGCATTGACATTTGATAAAATTTAGTAGTCTTTCCCTGTAGAAATTCTAAGTAAAACAAGAATAAGGAGAAATTAGCAAAACCTGTTAAAAATTAATTACCAAAATTTTATTTTTAGTTTTTTAAAGCTTTTATTTATTTATTTCTCAGAGAGAGAGAGAGAGAGAGAGAGAGAGAGAGAGAGAGAGAGAGGTTACAAGCAGGGGGAACGGCAGGTGGAGGGAGCAGCAGGCTCCCTACTGAGCAAGGAGCCTGATGTGGGACTCGATCCAAGGACCCTGGGATCATGACCTGAGCTGAAGGCAGACACCTAATTGACTGAGCCACTCAGGTGTCCCTTAATTACCAAAATTTAAAGTAAATATTGTATTATATATTGGAGTACTGGAGCTATTTGCATTTAAGTAAAAAGACAAGAAAAAAAAAAGACAAAGATGCCCACAACTATTTAGAGCCTTTATGCAGTGGATTTAGAAACTTTATACGGTGTAGCAAAACAAATAAATAAATAAATTGATAGAAGTATTGGAAGAAAACAACTATTGAAGAATAGAGGAGCCAGGCTATTATGGTTAAAAACTTAGACTGAAGAAAGCAATTGGGCAAAAACCAAACAACTTTTGTTCTCCAAACTACTAAGGATCATGCTAAGTGGTAGGCTCTCATAGTTGCTAACACAGTTAACTTTATGATGTCTATAGAACCTTATCCCAATCAATCCCAAATTGATTTCCAGGATATGTAAATTAGTAGTTTAAAGAAATGGATTCCATGGTCAGATATGTTTGAGAAATTTTGAATGCTATATATTCCTAGCCTAGTGATCCACAGTAAACATTTAAATAGCTTGTATAGGGTTTAAAGAAACCTGTTTAACTTTGTTAATCCTTTGAACAATAGTTTGAATAAAGTTCTAACGCATGACATTTTACTGGGTATAAAATGTAGTTTATCCTATTCTTTGAAAGAGCAAGCCATCAGTTCCCTGCCCAGTCACTGATGTACTAGTATATTGTACCTTTGAAAATGTGCTTTAGTATCTTTTTACACTGTACAAATTGGGCTTTTCTTATTCATACTTTTATATGATCAGTGGGCTTTAATCATTGACCCCAATTATACATATTCTTTACCACCTTTTATTTATTTCTTTGTTTGTATGTTTATAAATTTATTTATTTTAGAGAGAAGAGTGTGTGCATACAGGGGGGGAGGGGCAAAAGGGGTGGGAGAGAGAGAATCTCAAACAGACTCTGCACTGAGTGTGGAGCCTGATTCAGGGTTTAATATCACTGATTTCACCACCCTGAGATTATGACCCAAGCTGAAATGAAAAGACGGATGCTCAACTGACTGAGCCACCCCGGTGCTCCTCTTTACCACCTTTTAGAAAAATCTACCATTAATAAATTCAGGTGGTTTGTAGTTAGAGTAACTTTCTCTTGACCTTTAACTTTGAGGGTAGTAGTAATTAGTAATGGGCTAAGCTGTGGGACAACAACGCAGACACCTAGTCCGATCAACAAATACAGTGTGCTTGCTGTGTGCAGGTACTCCTGGGTATGATCTAAGTCTCTGCCCTCATGATGCTTACACTTCGGTGGAGATGAGTGCTTGGAGACAGACAAGGTACAGATGTACTAATAAATTAATACAGTTTTATGTAGTAATAAGTGTTGAGAATTACATAAAGTAAAGCAAAAGAGTAGAGAGAAAGAGAGTAGAAGTGTCTATTGTATGTAGAATAGTCAGAGAAAGCCTTGGAGGAGGTGACCTTTCAGTTAAAGATTACACCATGCACAGGAAGCAGCCCTCGATCCCACAGAGAGAGCCTTCCAGGCCAAAGTGGCAGCTAATTCAAGACCTTAAGAGGGGAATGTATTAGAGCATATTGGAGAGGCACAAAGTCTGGTTTTGTTGACATTTGTAGGTTGATTGAATAGGTAGAACTGACTGGAAGTGAATTTGGAGAGGAGGAAAGGGATTAGATCATAAAATGTATTGTAGTCTGTGGTATAAATGGTTAAATTTTTCATGTAAATTGGCTAGCCAATAAAAAGTCCTAAGTCTCCTCTTTAGTGTTATTAAAAATCAAAATCATAGGAATGCTCACTTTACAGGGTATTAAAATTTTCCGATGACCTTGTCATAATAAAGGCTGTGAATGAGTATCACACTCAATGAGGAGAAACCGAGAACTTTCCCTGTAAGAGTAGGAACAAGACAAGGATGTCCACTCTCATCACTTTTACTCAGCATAGTCATGGAAGTCCTTGCCATAGCAATAAAACAAGCAAAAAGAAATAAAATTATGTCATATTTGCAGATGACATAATACTATATATAGAAAACCCTAAAGACTCCACAAAAAACTACCAGAACTGATAAATGAATTTAGAAGGATCACAGGATACAAAATCAATGTATAGTATATATTGCATTTTTATATACTAATAGTGAAGCAATAGAATGAGAAATTAAGAAAGCAGTCCTATTACAGTTACACCAAAACCAATAAAAGACCTAGGAATACACTTAACCCAAAAGGTAAAAGCCCCATAGTTTTTCTTTTTCTTTAATATTTTATTTTTTTATTATTTTTTTAAAAGATTTTTATTTATTTATACAGAGAGAGATCACAAGTAGGCAGAGAGGCAGGCAGAGAGAGAGGGAGGAAGCAGATTCCCTGCTGAGCAGAGAGCCCTAAGTGGGCCTCGATCCCAGGACCCTGAGATCATGACCTGAGCTGAAGGCAGAGGCTTTAACCCACTGAGCCACCCAGGTGCCCCAAGATTTTTAAGCTCTTTACCCAGGGTAGGGTTTGAACTTAGAAGCCTGAGATCAAGAGTTATGTGCTCCACCAACTGAGCCAGACAGGTATCCTTCCTCATATTCTTTTTTTCTGCCTTATATTTTTTAAAACTGTAAAACATTGTTGAAAGAAATTGAAGATGACATAAACAAATGGAAAAACATTCCATGCTCATGAGTAACAAAAAAATATATTATTAAAATGTTGAGACTACCTGTAGCAGTCTACACATTTAATGCAATCCCTGTCACAATACTAACAGTATTTTTCACAGAACTATAACAAATAACTCTAAAATTTATATAGAACCACAAAAAGAGCCTCAATAGCCAGTGCAGTTTTGAAAAAGAAAAGCAGGGCACTTGGGTGGCTCAGTTGGTTAAGCAACTGCCTTTGGCTCAGGTCATGGTCCTGGAGTTCCAGGATCGAGTCCCACATCGGGCTCCCAGCTCCATAAGGAGTCTGCTTCTCACCCTGACCTTCTCCCCTCTTATGTTCTCTCTCACTCCCTCTGTTTCTCTCTTTCTCTCTCTCAAATAAATAAATAAAATCTTAAAAAAAGAAAAGAAAAAGCGGGGCACCTGGGTGGCTGAGTTGGTTAAGCAACTGCCTTTGGCTCAAGTCATGATCCCGGAGTACTAGGATCGAGCCCCACATCAGGTTCCCTGCTTGGCAGGAAGCCTGCTTCTCCCTCTCTCACTCCCCCTGCTTGTGTTCCCTCTCTAGTTATATTTCTCTCTGTCAAATAAATAAATAATATCTTAAAAAAAAGAAAATGAAAAGCACAGCTGAAGGCATCACAATTCCAGACTTTAATTTATGTTATAAAGTTGTAGTTATCAAAACAGTATGGCACTGGCACAAAAATAGACACATAGATCAATGGAACAAGAATAGGAACCCGGGAATAAACCCATGATTATATGGTCAGTTGATCTTTGACAAGGCAGGAAAGAATATCCACTGGCAAAAAGTCTCTTCAACAAATGGTGTTGGGAAAATTGGACAGCTACATGCAGAATGAACTGGGCCACTTTCTTACACCATACACAAAACTAAATTCAAAATGGATTAAAGACTTAAATGAGAGACCTAAAACCATAAAAATCCTAGAAGAGAGCACAGGCAGAAATATCTCTGGCATTGACCCTAGCAACATTTTTCTAGATGTGTCTCCTAAGGCAAAGGATATAAAAGCAATAATAAACTATTGGAACTACATCAAAATACAAAGCTTCTGCACAGCTTTGGAAACAACAAAACTAAAGGCAGCCTATTGAATGGGAGAAGATATTTGCAAATGAATTATCCAATAAAAGTTTAGTATCCAAAGTATATAAAGAACTTATATAACTTTTTTTTTTTTAAGATTTTATTTATTTGACAGAGAGAAACACAGCCAGAGAGGGAACACAAGCAGGGGGAGTGAGAGAGGGAGAAGTAGGCTTCCTGCTGAGCAGGGAGCCCGATGTGGGACTCGATCCTGGGTCTCCGGGATCATGACCTGAGCTGAAGGCAGTCGCTTAACCAACTGAGCCACCCAGGCGCCCCAGAACTTATATAACTTAACAACTAAAAAATGATTAATCCAGTTAAAAAATAGGCAGAATGTATCCAGATGGCCAACAGACACATGAAAAGGTGCTCAACATCACTTATCATCAGAGAAATGCAAATCAAAACCATACTTTGGGGTGCCTGGGTGGCACAGTTGGTTGAACATTGGACTCTGGTTTTGGCTTAGGTCATGATCTCATGGTCATGAAATCAAGCCCTGCATTGGGCTCTGTGCCCAGAGTGGAGTCTGCTTGAGATTCTCTCTCTCCCTCTCCTCCCCGCCCCGCTCCTATGTGTGCACACACTCACTCTGAATAAATAAAGTCTTAATCACACTGAAATACCCCTTTACACCTGTGAGAATGACTAAAATCAACAACAGAAGAAATAAGTGTTGGGGCACATAATGGAGGAAAAGGAACCCTTTTGCACTGTTGGTAGGAATGCCAAAAAAAAAAAAAGAAAAAAAGAAAAAAAAAAGCATAACCATGGTATATTGGCTACTTTCCATCCCCCTGGAAAACTATGTGAACTATTAGGAACAACTAACATCTTATGAGGCATCATCAGAGTTCTTAGGTCTGATATTATGAAGTTCATCCTGGATTAAGAAATATTCCCATGGCTCAGTAATTAGTTCAGTTCATGCCTTTGGGCAGAATCTGCCTATATTTTTTGTGTGTCTCAGCTTTAGAGGACCACTTTGCCTTTCATTGCTTTATCTCATGCTCTTTCTTGGTAAGCATGACAGAGAGGTAAATATCAACTGTGCATCTTTTAAACTATTTATATTCTTGGAGAATTTGTTAGAGGTCATTTAGGATTTAAATTAGGATATTTCATCAGACTTCATCAGTCTCATAATAGTAATATTCTCTGCTTCCCCAGTCTGCTCCTATCTCTCCCTCTTTCCCCTCATTTTGGGCAACTGGAAAATAGGTATTTTGGATAATACGGCCATGGTGTAGAGAGCTTCTGAATGAAAGTTATTCACCTCAGCACTTTCTTTGTTACCGTAGTGTTATGTGTTTAGTGCTAACTAATGCACGTGTTTGTCAGGCTCTGGTGGTCAGCAGTGTAGGACTAGAGAGGGAATCCTGGCCAGGTCAGTACCAGTCATTCATTTAAGTCACACATATTATGAATAGGTTTGGATACAGTAGGAGTGAATAACCAGATAGCATTTGTGAGAAACTGTTCCATTGGAGGCAAAGGTGGCACTCACTGTTTTGTTTTGGCTTCCTGTATGCTCATTTAAATTCTGATGTTCCCTTTGAATGTGAGTTGGAGATGATAGTGCCTTAACCTTTTGATTTTATGAGTTTCAGTATGAAATGTAAGCCTGGGATCAGGCCAATTTAGGAATGAAATGAAAAAGAGGGTAATAAGGAAATCTTTTTGGTTTTCCCAAATTTACCAGAATGAAACATAGATAACAAGGTAGAGCCTACTATGTTATACTTGGAAGTGAATGTTACTTTAAACCAGATGGTAATGAAGATACAAATGCTTACTTATTCAGTGGAGGTCAGTTCTACTTGTGAATTTATAGGGTCTGATATGGAGCCACTTTATAATATGTAGTGCCCAGAGTGAGAGTACAAGTGATGCTATACTAGTGGAATCTGAGTCCTTGGTGCAAAATTTGTACAAAGCAAGTTCCAACTCAGCCCAGGCTCTGCCCATGAGTACTGTCTATGAATCAGATGCTTCCGGTATGTGTCTGGAGGGTTTTCTGTTGCTTACTCAGGAATTTCTGTCTCAGTGGAATTTGTTCATATCTGTTGTGGCTTCTTCTGTCTCTATGTTTGGTTAACAATGAAGAAAAAGCAAGAAAACAATTCATGCTCAGACAAACATTTCACAGTGAATTGTTGCAGGAAAAATAGACAGTATTAGATAAAAATAAAACAGAATAATACTGGGGAGATGAGAAAACTTTATAACATATCTCCTTCCACACTGTGGTCAGGAGGGAGGATATAAGGAAGAGTAGGTAGGCAGTAGTAGGGCCGATGCTAATTTTAAAAAAAAAGATGGATGCAGAGTAAGTGGGTTTTAGGCTAGAGTTAAAGGGGAGGAACTGGTACATGTCACAAAATAGCCACAAGACCCATTTGTAAACACTTGTGAAAAATGGCTCCCAAGTACTGAATGAGTCTTTGAGGGTTAGACTCCTGCAATAGCTGGCAGAAAGAACTAGGGACTTAAAAAAAAAACAGAATGAGACCAATTTTTACTCCAGGGTGCAGTGGTCTGGGGAAAGTCAGGCTGCTCATGTATTAAAAGTATTCACCAGCAATGCCTCAGGTAGGTACAGGGAATATAGAGGTAGAGTTGCTAGGAGTTTTGAATGTGTACAGTAGTCCCCCATTATCCATGGGGAATATAGCCTAAGACCCACAGTGGATGCCTGAAACTATGGATAGTACTAAACCCTGTATGTTCTGTGTTTTTTCCTGTATGTACTTACCTATGGTGAAGTCTAACTTATAAATGAGGCAGATAAGAGGTTAATGACAGTAATAAATAATAAAATAGAACAGCTATCCTATAATAAAAGTTATGTGAATGCGATGTCTCTCTCAAAATATATTACTGAACTCATCCTTCTTGTGATGATGCAAGATGATAAAATGCCTAAGTGATGTGATGTGCAGTCAATGACATAGACCACTGTTGTTCTTCTGATGATATGTTAGGAGGAGGATTGTTTGCTTTCAGACAAGGTTGATCATGAGTAACTGAAACCATGGAAAGGGAAACTGTGGATAAGTGAGGAATTACTGTATTGGCATAAATTCTTTTTGTAGAAAAGTAGGCAAGTGATGAAAGAGGAGATGAACTTGGAGAAGAACATAGGAAATCTTAATTTGGGCCCTGAAGGATGTTACCATATAGAACATGCAGAATATATAGTGACCTATGATAAGGTGATTTTTATCTCTAAGCAAAAAAACATAATTTCATATTTAGGATTTATTTTAGATGATGTGAAATGTGTATTTAGAGATGTTAAAATCTAGTCCTTTTAGTTTTCTTTAGAGCAACTGAATACCATGAAATGTGAATATCATGAACAAAATAAAGGTAGGGCACTGCACTAAATTAAAGGATTCATGGTGGGTCACCTGGGTGGCTCAGTAGGTTGAGTGTCTGACTCTTGATTTCGGCTCAGGTCGTGGTCTTGCAATCATGGGTTTGAGCCTTGTGCAGGGCTCCATTCTCATCATGGAATCTGCTTGGAATTCTCCCCCTCTCCCTCTGCCCCTTTCCCCTGCTCTCTCTATTCTCTCTCTCAAATAAATAAATATTAAAAAATAAATATTAAAAAATGGCAAGCATAAAAGCCTATAATTTGTAAAAGCAAAAGCACACAGAGGGAGAGGGAGCAGGAGAGGGAGAAGCAGCCTCCCTGCTGAGTAGGGAGCCTAATCCAAGAACTCTGGGATCATGACAGTGAGCTGAAGGCAGAAGCTTCACTGACTGATCCACCAGGAGGCCCTGGTTTGACCTTATTTCTTCTAAAAGAGGAAAGAAAGGGGGAGGGGAGGGAGGGTAGGAAGGAACCACCAAAAAAAAAAAGAAAGGCAATAAAAGGCAATAAAGAGACAATTTGGGAGATAATTTGGGAAATTTGGATATTAAGGGATATGATAGATCACAAAACTGGCCACAGTTGTTCATCTTTCCTTGTGCCTATGCTCTTGGCAATGTGGCGTTTTAGGTACTCCCATTAAGAGATGGAGTCCATCTCATAAATACAGGCTGGCCAACACAAGGTGGTGGAAATGATGGTGTGCCATTTATGAGCTTGGCTTCTTAAGAGTTCTTGTGTGCTTCACTTTCTTGGAACCATGGCATTGCTATCCGATCAAGCTCTGGCAAACCTACTAGAGAGTAGAAGACCTGGTGGAGGAGAATTTAGTTTTCTCATTGAGGCCATCCTAGCTTATTATTAGCCAACTCCCAAATTTGGGAGAGGCCTTAATGTAGATTAGCAAAACTGACCACAAACACATGAGTTAACTTGCTAGGACAAAGCCATCTACCTGGCTGATGGACTTGAGTTAACTTGTTAGGACAAAGCCATCTACCTGGCTGATGGACTCATAAGAACATATACCTAAGTCTTTAAATTTTGGAAATGTTTTGTTATGCATCAGTTGTTAACTGATACAGATGGTATTACTGAATTGTGGTATGTAGAATCAGGTAATGTAGAAGAATGTCTTTGTTCTTAGAAGATACCAGCTGGTAAATTAGATGTGAAGTATCATGTGATAATGCAACTTACTTTAGAATAGTATAACAAAAATAAAGTGTGTGTTATGTGTATATATATTTATATATATTTGGGTATACAAATATATGGAAGGTGAGAGAGTGAGAATACAGATGTGACAAAATGTTTTGGTATATGGTATCCTTTGGAAAGGATATATCGTCTTTGTTGTACTGCTCTTTTAACTTGCTTATATCTTTGAAGCTTTTCAAAATAAAAGTTGGGAGGTTCTTTTTAATATTGGTTTATTTGGATAAGAAGGTGGAGGAGGAACAGTTAAGTGTCCTCCACACTGAGAAGGCACTTTGAGACTGAAAAAACAAAGCAAGCCTCTTCATATCATTTACACAGAGGTTTATTTAAGGTAACTTACTGACAGGGGAGATCAGACGGATGGCAATCCAGTTGCTATGCAGCTATTCTCTGCAAAGCCTGGACCTTAATCCACAGATTTTATTGTGTTGTGGTGAGGTCAAAGGGTAGTTATCTAAAGTGGTGCCATTTGTGTGTCAGAGCGAGGGAGAGGAAGAAACTATGTTATCTCTACTAGTTATCTAAACAACTTTAGGGAAGATCAGAATAAGATCCCTGCTTTCCCACCAGGGCACACAGTAACTTCGTCCTGGGACAAATTGGGCCAAAGATGGAGTCAGTATTGTCAGCAGTTGTACACATCTATCCCACTCACATCTTTTTGTCTGGATAAGTTGAATATAAGATAGAGTATAAAGGGTCATGAGAATTATACTTTGATCAAGTTTTTTCTTGGAGTTTTTCAGTATATTTTAGGTTTCACATACCAGTGCTGACTTAGATTGGGAGAACCTGTTATTCAGAATTGTCTGCACTGGATTATACAGAGCAGGATTTCCTAAGTGTGTTCTTGGGAATATTAATACCTGTAGGCTGTCCTTGGAGAAAGGATTCCTTAGTCCTCTACTTGGAGAGTCACAGTGCCAAAGAGTAAGTATGTTAAAGATCCTGAGAACTATATTAAAAAAGAAATCAGCATTTTCTAGCTGTATTGATACAAATCCATATTTCTCCCACTGCCAAAAACACCTGTTAGCCTCTGGGGGGTTTGATGTTTCAGGAGCACACTTTGGGAAATGAAGATTGCCTCTAGTTAATGCTTTTCTTGATGGAATTCAGTATAATAAATATTTTTTATTTGGTTGTAGCTTTATCAATTAAAATTTTTGGCAAATTTTGGGATGGTATAAAAAGAGCATGCACTTTCCAGACTTAGAGGAACTTGAGTATTCCACTGCTTGTCATGACCCAGGACTAGTAATTTACCACTGAATCTCAGATTCTTATAAAATGGAGTAATACTTGATTCACAAGATTGCAATCTAGATTTAATGTATAAAGCCTTGTGCATAGTTGGTGTACATGTGTAGGAGTAGCCTTGGAATCATTTGAATTGGATAGAAGATGGTATGATTTTCAGTATTTAGTTGATTTTTTCTTAGTTTCTTGTGCACCTTGATGAGTATCTCCCTTTTGAGAGCATGTGTGGGCATGTTGGATCTCACAGGCCTTTGCTGGAAGGCTGCTAGACAGATTTCACTTAATTTTTTTAAAAAAGATTTTATTTATTTATTTTACAGAGAGAGATCACAAGTAGGCAGACAGAGAGAGGAGGAAGCAGGCTCCCTGCCGAGCAGAGAGCCCGATGCGGGCCTCGATCCCAGGACCCTGAGATCATGACCTGAGCCGAAGGCAGAGGCTTTAAATCACTGAGCCACCCAGGCGCCCTCACTTAATTTTTATAATCAATAACATGTGTAAATATAATGATAAAATTCTCTAAGTAACAGTGATTCATATAAATGGATCCCAAAAAAATAAACTTTTCTAGAACTCAAAGTACTTTTTTATTTTATTTTTTTGGGAAAACTTAAAAAATATATTTGATTCCTGTAGTATTAATAAGTATTTTGAATATAATTTAACATCCTTTATTATTTTTTTATTAACATCCAATGTATTTGTTTCAGGGGGTACAGGTATGTGATTCATCAATCTTACACAATTCACAGTGCTCCCCATAGTACATACCCTCCCCGGTATCCATCACCTAGCCACCCCATCCCTCCTACCCACCACTACCCCAGCAACCCTCAGTTTCTTTCCTGAGATTAACAGCCTCATATGGTTTTCTCCCTCTCTGGTTTTGTCTTGTTTCATTTTTTGCCCTTCTCTTCCCCTATGATCCTCTGTTTTGTTTCTCAAATTCCTCATATCAGTGAGATCATGTGATAATTGTCTTTCTCTGATTGACTTATTTCACTTAGCTTAATACCCTCTAGTTATATCCACATGGTTGGAAATGGCATTTTTTTTTGGATGGCTGGATAATACTCTATTGTGTGTATATTTATACACACCACATCTTCTTTATCCATTTATCTGTCAACGGACATCTACGCTCTTCCCATAGTTTGGGGATTGTGGCCATTGCTGCTATAAACATTGGAGTGTACATGCCCCTTCGTATCACTACATTTGTATCTTTGGGGTAAATACCCAGTAAATAGTGCAGTTGCTGGGTCATAGGGTAACTCTATTTTCAACTTTTTGAGGAACCCTCATACTCTTTTCCAGAGCGACTGCACCAGCTTATATTCCTACCAACAGCATAGGAGGGTTCCCCTTTCTCCACATCCTCACCAACATCTGTTGTTTCCTGACTTGTTGATTTTATCCATTCTGACTGGTATGTGGTGGTATCTCATTGTGGTTTTGACTTATATTTCCCTGATGCCAAGTGATATTGAGCACTTTTGTGTGTCTGTTGGCCGTTTGGGTATCTTCTTTGCAGAAATGTCTGTTCATGTCTTCTGCCCATTTCTTGACTGGATTATTTGTTCTTTAGGTATTCAGTTTGATAAGTTCTTTATAGATTGCTGGACACTAGCCCTTTATCGGATAGGTCATTTGCAAATATCTTCTATTCTGTTGGTTGTCTTTTGGTTTTGTTGACTGTTTGCTGTGCAAAAACTTTTAATCTTGATGAAGTCCCAATAGTTCATTTTTGCTCTTGCTTCCCTTGCCTTTGGCAATGTGACTAGGAAGAATTTGCTGCAGCTGAGGTTGAAGAGGTTGCTGCCTGTGTTCTCAAGGATTTTGATGGATTCCTGTCTTACATTTCAGTCTTTCATCCATTTTGAGTCTGTTTTTGTATGTGGTGTAAGGAAGTGATCCAGTTTCATGCTTCTGCATGTGGCTATCCAATTTTCCCAACACCGTTTGTTGAAGAGACTGTCTTATTTCCATTGGACATTCTTTCCTGCTTTGTCAAAGATTAGTGTTGACCATAGAGTTGAAGGTCCATTTCTGGGCTCTCTGTTCTGTTCCATTGAGCTATGTGTCTGTGTTTGTGCCAGTACCTTACTGTCTTGTTGATTACAGCTTTCTAATAGAGTTTGAAGTCTGGAATTGTGATGCCACTAGCTTTGATTTTCTTTTTCAACATTTCTCTGGCTTTTCGGGGTCTTTTCTGGTTGCATACAAATTTTAGGATTATCTCTGTAATAAAAGTTGATGGTATTTTGATAGGGATTGCATTATATATGTAGATTGCTCTAGATACTAAAGACATTTTCACAATATTTGTTCTTCCAATCCATAAGCGCAGAATGATTTTCCATTTCTTTTTTTCTTCCTCAGTTTCTTTCATGAGTGTTCTATAGTTTTCTGTGTACAGATGCTTTGCCTCTCTGCTTAGATTTATACCTAGATGTCTTATAGGGTTTTTTGGGTGCAATTGTAAATGGGATCAACTCCTTAATTTCTCTTTCCTCTGTCTTGCTGTTGGTGTATGAAAATGCAACTGATTTCTGTGCATTGATTTTATATCCTGCCACTTTACTGAATTTCTATATTATTTATAGCAGTTTGGGGGTACAGTTTTTCGGGTTTTCCACACAAGTATCATATCATGTGCAAAGAATGAGATTTTTACTTCTTTGCCTATTCAGATGCCTTTTTAGACCCAAAGACGCTTCCAGATTTAAAGTGAGGGGGTAGAAAAACATTTACTATGCTAATGGACATCAAAAGAAAGCTGGGGTGACAATTCTTATATCAGACAAATTAGATTTTAAACCAAAGACTATAAGAAGAGATGAGGAAGGACACTATATCATACTTAAATCGTCTATCCAGGGGCACCCGGGTGGCTCAGTTGGTTAAGCGACTGCCTTTGGCTCAGGTCATGATCCCGGAGACCCTGGATTGAGCCCCACATCGGGCTCCTGCTCGGCAGGAAGCCTGCTTCTCCCTCTCTCACCCCCCTGCTTGGGTTCCCTCTCTGACTGTGTTTCTCTCTGTCAAATAAATAAAATCTTAAAAAAAAATCGTCTATCCAACAAGAAGATCTAACAATTTTAAATATCAATGCCCCTAACATGGGAGCGGCTAATTATATAAGCCAATTAATAACAAAATCAAAGAAGCACATCAACAATAATAAAGTAATAGTAGGGGACTTTAAACCCCCCCCCCCCACACTGAAATGGACACATCTAAGCAAAAGATCAACAAGGAAATAAGGGCTTTAAGTGACACACTGGACCAGATGGACATCAAAGATGTATTCAGAACATTCCATCCCAAAGCAGCAGAATACACATTCTTCTCTAGTGCACATGGAACAGTCTCCAGAATAGATCACATCACATCCTGGGTCACAAATCAGGTCTCAACTGGTACTAAAAGATTAGGATCATTCCCTGCATATTTTCAGATCATGATGCTTTGAAATACGAACTCAATTATAAGAGGAAAGTCGGAAAGAACTCAAATACATGGAGGCTAAAGAGCATCCTACTAACGAATGCATGGGTCAACCACGAAATTGAAGAAGAATTTAAAAAAATTATGGAAACAAATGAAAATGAAAACACAACTGTTCAAAATCTTTGGAATGCAGCAAAGGCGGTCCTAAGAGGAAAGTATATAGCAGTACAAACCTTTCTCAAGAGGGGCGCCTGGGTGGCTCAGTTGGTTAAGCGACTGCCTTCGGCTCAGGTCATGATCCCGGAGACCCAGGATCGCGTCCCACATCAGGCTCCCTGCTCAGCAGGGAGCCTGCTTCTCCCTCCCTCACTCCCCCTGCTTGTGTTCCCTCTCTGGCTGTGTTTCTCTCTGTCAAATAAATGAAATCTTAAAAAAACACAAATAACAAAAAAACAACCTTTCTCAAGAAAGGTATAAAAAACACAACCTAACCTTATACCTAAATGAGCTGGAGAAAGAACATCAAATAAAACCTAAACCCAGCAGGAGAAGAGAAATAATAAAGATCAGAGCAGAAATCAATGAACTAGAAACCAAAAAAATAGTAGAACAGATCAACGAAAGTAGGAGCTGGTTCTTTGAAAGAATTAATAAGGTTAATAAACCCATGACAGACTTATCAGAAAGAAAAGAGAAAGGACCCAAATAAATAAAATCATAGTGAAAGAGGAGAGATCACAACTAACACCAAAGAAATACAATTATAAGAACATATTATAAACAACTATATGCCAACAAATTAGACAATCTGGAAGAAATGGATGCATTTCTAAAGACATATAAACTACCAAAACTGAACTAGGGAGAAATAGAAAACATGAGTAGACCCATAACCAGCAAAAAATTGAGGCAATAATCAAATATCTTCCAACATACAAGAGCCTAGGGCCAGACAGCTTCTCAGGGGAATTCTACCAAACATTTAAAGAAGAATTAATACCTTTTCTCCTGAAACTGTTCCAAAAAATAGAAATGAAAAGAAAACTTGCAACCAGCATTACCTTGATCCCAAAACCAGACAAAGACCTCATCAAAAAGGAGAATTACAGACTAATATCTGTGATGAACATGGATACAGGAATTCTCACCAAAATACTAGCCAATAGGATCCAACCAAAAATTAAAAGGATTATTCACCCCAACCAAGTGAGATTTATTCCTGGGCTGCAGGATTGGTTCAACATCTGCAAATCAATCAATGTGATACATTATATTAATAAAAGAAAGGACAAGAACCATATGATACTCTCAATAGATGCTGAAAAAGCATTTGACAAAGTATAGCAGCCTTTGTTAATTAAAACTCTTCACAGTATAGGGATGGAGGATAATATCTCAATATGATAAAAGCCATCTATGAAAATCCCACAGCAAGTATCATTCTCAGTGTGAAAAAATTGAAAGCTTTTCCCTTAAGGTCAGGGACATGGCAGGGATGTCCACTATTACCACTGCTATTCAATGTAGTACTAGAAGTCCTAGCCTCAGCAATCAGACAACAAAAAGAAATAAAAGGCATCTGAATTGGCAAAGAAGAAGCCAAACTGTCAGTCTTTGCGGATGATGTAATTTTATATCTTTATAATGTATAAATTATTATATCGTGGTATAACATGCTTCACAAAGTCTTGGCATATGTAGTCCTGTCTTCAGCTTTTAGAGTTTTTTTACTATTGCTTTCATTTTCTGATTTTTCCTTTCTGTTAATTGTTGCTTCTTATTGCTATTGGTGTGGGCTTGCAGCCTATGCAGGTGTCTCAGTTTCTGCCCGTTTTTGTTTCCAATAAGCTGTGGGCTGGAGATAGGGTAGGGTGGCCCAAGTTTTTTATAATTTGTGCAGAAGAATAAGCAATTAGCAGAGTATATGATTTTTTGGTTTGTTTTTGTGTTAATCGTTATTGTTAGCTTGTTAATTTTTGCCGTTTTTGGCTGCTGGGGGACTTTTTCTCGCCTCTTTCCTTTCTGGGAGGAGTTTTATACGCTCTGTGTTGCCAAATAAGTAAGATGGTGGTTATATTTTTAATGTTTTTTTTTTATGAGTTTCTCATAGAAACAGTGTATTCTTTTCAGGTGTTAACTAGACTTACTGTGGTGATCATTTTGTAATGTATAGAAATAATGAGTTATGTTTTACATCTGAAATGAATATAATGTTATATGTCATTTATACCTCAAGTAAAAGAGAAAGTATGCTGCTTAGGTCATGTTTCTGCAGTATCTGATATTACTTTTATCTAATTTAATTCTTTGATTTTTAAAACCTACATCTAATTCTTCTTTAATATACTCCCATAGGTTTTCACTTTAAAGCCATAAGAATGCTTTTAAAACAATTTATTTCAATAGATATCAGCATTTAAAAATTAATAGCTTTGATTTTATATTCATTGTGTGGGTAATGAAAAATTTGTCTATATAATTTATAAGCATTTGTTAACAAACTTTACATGAAACAGAATAACTTTGTTGAAAAATTAATTAGGATTTAGCAACGGAGTCTAAATCCTGAACATTTTACCATTCAAACTTGCTGGTAATGGTAAAATATGCTTATGATAAAAGGTAAAATTTATTCATTTTCTGAAACTCTTTTTCTTCCTAAGTTCTGAGAGTATGAGAACCTATTCTCAACTTACTGTTATAATTAAGATGTTCACACTTTGATGTTTGATTTAGCTTCTATTGACAGACTTTGTCTGTAGGCCTACATGGAAGAAATACATCTTCTGTTAATTTTATCATAAATTCATTTGGTTTATATAAGTTCCTTTTAAAATAGTTTATGTTTACTCAGCCCTATTTCTATTATATATTGAGAAACATACAGTAGGTATAAAGTCTGTAAGGTTCTAAAGTAATAATAACAACCCATTCCAGAGCTAAAGGACAGATACTTTAAAAGGTCAAGTTTAGAACTCAGAAGTAAGGCTTATGATTGTGGTTGTCCTCTAAAGATCGCTATTCAGATTAATGTGTGATCATCGCAATTTTAAGTTGCTGCCTTTAGTTCAACCATTTTTGCAGTTATAGTCTGCATTTATAATGTTTGATTAAATACAGAAAGAATTTTTGTTAATTTTTACCTGGGTTAATTTGTTACACGGGAGATTGAGGTTGGATTGTGTTTGTGTTTTGTTTGTAATCTCTTTTAAGTATAAAGATGTCAGTGTTCTCAGTTTCTGTCATGCAGCATAATACTTTAACACTAAAATCCTGGAAACATATTTTAATTGAAAATGAAATTGACAGTTATTGAGAACCATCCAATATTTGGAACTTGGGAACTAGTTTTACCTTAGTGATTGTTGAGAGCATAAAATAAGACTTTATATAATCAGATATTTTGAAGTAATTTGAAAATACTATATCAAAAATTTTATAGAGATTTAAAAATTGTAATTCTACTGTAATTCTACAGTATTTTGATTCTGCGGTGATTTAAAATAACTGGGTGCTAGTCTAAAGTAATAAACACAATGAGAGGCAGAGGGGGAATTTTCATGCTTGACTTTAGAGATGAATTATATATTATTGTGTTTACTGGTGATATAATTTGGCCCACTAGTAACTTATCATGTACTATCTCAAAAAAACTAGAACAGTCTTTTCATGTTATTGATGAAATGGGTGTGGAATTATTAGTCATATCCTTTTTTAAAAATTGAGATACGATGCCATTTATATTCTGTAACACAAAATAAGCTAACAAAGTATTACTAGGGAAGTTGAATTTACTGAATAGGAAAGAGTTACTTATCATTAACCATTTCAATTTTGTGTACATTTTAATTTTCAAGCTACTATTATGCTTGAATAACCTTTGATTTATAATTTTCCTGGTACCTTCAACTTCCTTAGGTATGTTTTTTGTCATATATTTATCATATGAAACTTTATCATATCTCTAGGAATTATAAAAAATTAATGTCACATTATCCTTGATATAAGTTTATGTAACTTTTATGTAAAATGTTGCTCAGGTATACTGTATTGCTGTAGTGAACCAATTTAAAATGTTCACACCTTCAAAAATGTTGGAGGAAATTTTGTTTAAGTCCAAGTGTGTTATGTTTTATTTGCACACTTTCCCCAGTTGTTAAATAGTAACCTATTTTGGCCATGGGAGCATCAGTACTGAACAATAATGTAGGAATTATAAACCGTGGAAGATGCTCTTTGGTATTTTCTTTTTCATCTTGAAGTCCATATGAAACCACCATTAATTTCATCAGTACATCTCTGTTAACACAATTCAGTTTTTAAGATATTTATGTATTCATTTATATATTTATTTGTAAAGAATAATGTGGATGTCTCCAACACTGAAGGCTCTGCTTGTTTCCTGGCATCCCTCAGTTAACCGGGAATGTGGTAGAGAGTAGTTTGACTTTCTTTTGGGGCTTTCTAGGTCAAGCAAGTAGCATCAGTACAAGCAGCCCATTCCATGTGTGACTACATGAATTTGTATGTATGATAAATATACTAGTACTCTCATGATGTGTAGTAGCCCTGTTGGCAATTTGTGGAGTAGTTGTAGAGAATGTTATTCCTGTAAAAATTGATGAATTGAGTGTAGTTGCAGGAATGAGATTAAAGGTATTTCCATATTGTGGGTTTTACAATCATTAAAACTCGTAATTACACTTAAAATGTTTCTTTGTTTTGAATCTCCAGCATTTCCTGAAAGACATGGCTACAATAGGTGATTTTTCTTTCTTTCTTTTTTTTTTTAACATTTTATTTATTTGACAGAGAGCAAGCACAAGCAGGGGGAGCAGCAGGCAGAGGATGAGGGAGCAGCAGGCTGTGGCTCCTGAGAAAGGAGCTGGATGTGGGACTTGATCCCAGGACCCTGGGATCAGGGCCTGAGCTGAAAGCAGCCACTTAACTGACTGAGCCACCCAGGTGCCCCATGATTTTTCTTTCTCAAATGATCTGACTACATGGCAGATTTCTACATATCCTGTTTCTGAATCTTTGCTATAATGCCAGATAAGCCTGTTGAATCTATTTCCAACTTTGAAAAAATTGTCACCTCATCTTTTCAGTTTTGTATTGACAGAGTTAATGAAAGTAGGGTGGCAGGTTAACAGGAACTTGGCAAGGAAGTGTGAATAATGATTTGCCTTTTTCAGTTGCTTCTTTCGAAATCTTGTAAGTTTACATGACATTGTATAACTATTTCTATCTTATAAACTATCCTTTCTTGTGATAATACTTTTCAAAATCTGCCTTGATGAAAATTTTAGCTTTTATTGCTGTTTTAATTTTAAGAAGTACTCCAAGTGGTAATAGTTTACTCTTCTCTTGATAATACTTTTCCATTATTATAATAGTAATAATATAGGCTATAAAATAGAAAGATCTCATAAATTACTAATTACAGGCCAGAAAGGACTGGGTTCTATTAAATTAGAATAAAACTAATGATATTTTTGGAAAGCTGTACTGATCTATCAACAAATACAACTGGCACAGACTTGTTTAAGACACTTCATAAGGTCACTTAAGTCTTGCAATATCAGTCAGTACCTGTGTCTTCATGGAGGAAATGAGGTTCACTGATAATATTCCAACAAAAATTTGATTACAGAGCTTTATCTCTATTTTAGAATTGGGCAGAGGTAGGGCAGCTTCTGGTTTATGCCACTTAATTATGGTTGTAGTTAAACATTCTTTATCTTACGCAGTCTTACTTTTATGTCTGAAATAGCCTGCTGATTATAATTCTTTTTCATAACCCATTATGTAATTAATTTTTTTCACCAGGAAAATATGTCCTTTGCAGATACACAGCTTTAATTCTGTTCTTGTAAAACCATTTTGTCTATTAACCAGCAAACTTTTATTGACAATCTACTATATGCTTGGGCTCAGCAAGCTTGGATAAATGAAGTAGTTTTTGCTCCTGTAGAATTTATAATATGGTGAAAATACTTATATGATAATTAACAATTAAGCAATCAATCAAAAGTAAATAACTGACAGAACAATTAAAGGAATGTAAAGTTATATGAAGGAGCAATATATAAGGAAGACCTAAAGTAGACTGGAGAGTCAGTAAGTACTTCTCTGAGGACATAATGTTTAAGCTGAGATGTGAAAGGTGAATGATTATTGGTAGGCAGACAGAAGAGGATGCCGTCCTAGGCTGAGGAGACATTACATAGAAATGCCTGTTGTGGGAACTGAGAGAAACCAGCACCACTAGAGCAGAGCAAGGTAGAGAGCAAGCAGCATGAGATGAACTCACTGAAGTAGGTGAGAGCCAAACCATGTTGGGCTTTATAGACCATTTTGGACATATTCGGATTTTATTCCAAGGGCAACCACATACAAGAGGGTAAAGGATTTTAAGCAGGGCAGAAAAACAATCAGATTATGTAAAAAAAAAAAATTACTCTAGCATGTCTGTGGAGAGTAAATTGGATGGGCAAAGGTGGGGGCGGTTATAACCGTATTCTAAAAATTTTATAAAATGAGTGGCTTTCATTCTGCTATGTTAGTGGTTCTTTTTTCTTCCTGGAGAGTTTTCAAATAGGAAGTGTACTCCCATTAGTAACACTGTTCATCATCTGTAGTGAATCTGATCTTCGTCCATATGCTACCTGCCCCTGAGGTGACAATTACTGAGCTAGACTAGCTCTTACCTAAGGTTGCTGATAAGAAAAACTGATGCTCAGAGAAGTGACTTACCCAAGGTCAGGTAGATAGTTAGCTGGTGGCAGAGCAAGCACCTCAGTCCACAGTTGTGAAAATCTTTTGGAGCCCTTTTCACATAATTTCTCTTGGTCTAGGAAACTGGCATCATCATTTTGAATGCATTTACTGTGGTTGGCTATTGGATAACATAAAAATGTAGGTGGCAAAATCTCTAATGTAAGCATATCCTATGGGAAATTATGCTGAATGAAATAGTGTTTTGCAACAGCAACTTTCACAATATTATCCACGGACCTCTGGAGGTCTTTGAGATCCTTTCAGCTGGTCCACAAGGTCGAAACTATTTCCATAGTAACACTAAGGCATAATTTGCCTTTTTCCCTGTGTTGACGTTTGTGCTGATGACACCAAAGCAATGGTGAGTGAAACTGCCGGCATCTTGGCTTTAATCAAGGCAGTGGCAGTAGACATTATTAGTAATCGTTGTATTTACTGCCACACACTCATTATTTTTTTAAAAAAACTAGTTTTACTAAAGAATGTCTTTGATGAAGCAGTAAAAATTAGTTTTATTAAATCTCAACCCTTGAGTATATCTTTACTATTCTGTGTGACAAAATGGGAGGAGCATATGAAGCACTTCCTGTACATATCAGAGTATGATGGCTGTTTGGAGGAGAAGCGCTTTCATGGCTCAGTTGTGACGTAACTGCTGTTTTTTCATGGAACAAACATCATTTTTACTTGAAAGAACCATTGACAGATACATTGTGGTTATTTATGCTGGACACTTGGTAGACATCAGTGAACGAAAAAAGTGAATGAAGTTGGGGTGCCTTGGATGGCTTGGTCGGTTAAGCGTCAGCTCTTGATTTGGGCTTGGGCCATAATCTGGGGGTCTTGAGATCCAGCCCTGTGTCAGGCTCTGTGCTCAGCAGGGAGTCTCTTTGGGGATTCTCTCCCTTTCCCTCCGTCCCATGCCCCACTTGCACTTGCACACTCTCTCTCTCCCCGCCTCCTCCCTCTCTCTCTCTCTCTCAAATAAATGAGTTAAAAAATAATAATAAATAAAGCTTTTTAAAAAATAAAATCACTTGTCATTTGAAGGAAACTGGTTGGTAGTATTTATGTCCAATGATGCAATTTGAGCTTTCCAGTAAAACTTTGAACTTTGTAAATATTCCTTTGAGCTTGACAGCTTCTCAGTACCTAATGGTTTGTTTTTTTTATAATGAGATTGGTTATAACATGAATGAGTGTTTTTTTTCTGTTGAATAATGAATGTTTCAACATGTTAAGGACTTGCATAACCCATTGAGCAGTATTTTTCTTTTTTTCATTTTTTTATTGAAGTATAGTTCACACACAGTGCCACATTAGTTTCAGAAAATGATCGAAGTTAGTTTCAGTGCATGATGTTATAAAATCATATGCAGCTGAAGGATCCATCATTCAGAATATATGATAGACCTATAGATTTTAATGTAAGAGTATGAAAATTGTCATGGTTTTAGGTTCTGCACTGTAGCTAACTTTTAAGAAACTACTTCTCGTCGAGTTTTGACATAGTATCAAAGTATCCACAATTATATGAAGGAACTATTAAAATCCTCCTTTTTCTTTTCTTTTTTTTTTTTTTAAGATTTTATTTATCTATTTGACAGAGAGAAACACAGCTAGAGAGGGAACACAAGCAGGGGGTGGTGAGAGAGGGAGAAGCAGGCCCCCGCTGACCAGGGAGCCCAATGCTGGGCTGGATCCCGGGACTCTAAGATCATGATCTGAGCAGAAAGCTGACGCTTAACAACTGAGCCACCCAAGTGCCCCAGAATCTTCCTTTTTCCCATTACTCATCTGTGTGGTGGATTTCCTTCTTGAATGCATTTCCTTCTTGAATGAAGTACTGTCCTCTATTAAGCCTCACTTTAAAGGGATTTGCAAAACTGTAGAATGGTGCCACATTTCTCACTATTACTGTTTGTTTTGGATAACACTGTTGTATATTCATGAGACCTATTTTGGTTTTCACATTTTTTCATGAAAACTCACTTGCATGTAATGAGTTTATTAATATTCTTTTAAAGATTTTTTTTTTAATATCAGGGCACCTAGGTGGCTCTAATTGAGCATCTGACTCTTTGTTTTGACTCAGGTTGTGATCTTGGGGTCCTGGGATCAAGTCCTGTGCCCGGCACTGCGCTCAGCATGGAGTCTGGTTGAGATTCTCTCCCTCTCCCTCTGCCCCTCTCCATGCTCTCTCTTTCTCTCAAATAAACGAATAAATCTTTTTTAAAAAAGTAAAACAAAAATTTCTGGCCTTTGAAGAAATACCAGTTATCTATGTGAAGAACAATTCCGAAACTACAGAGAAGTAAGTTAACACTAAATAGATTTTCACTAGGAAAGGCAGAGTGAAAACAGTGGGTGGTGTAAAATATGTATTGTGGGAAGGCAGGAAGAAGAGGCTAAAAGGGAGTCATACAGAAATGAAATATGATATAGAATTGCATTTGGTGGGCCTTTTCTCCTTAAGCCAGAACTGAACATTTTCTTTGGTTAAACCTGGCAAACATTTATTTTGCATCTATTGTAGTATGTCAGGCCCTACGTTAGGTACCATGTTTTGAGTTGAATGCACAGAATTAAGTACAACATGATGCTTTCTCACTTGGGTTCTTCCAGTCTCTTAGGATCATTGGATACCTGTAACACTACGTTTTACAGTAAAAGGATATGGGGATATGGGGTAGCTCATTCTGGATTTTTTTCTTCAGAGGAACATGAAACTCTCTTTGCTAAGAGACACAGATCCCATAATGTGAGAGCAGGGTACTTTTCAGCTTGGAAATTAGCTCAGACTCAGCTTGGAAAGAAAATTTTTTTCAGGATAGGATGGTTCTTGAGTCTTCAGTAAGTTTATGGCTATCAATTTCTGAATCCTTTCCTATTTTATAATAACCCAACTTCTGCTTTATGAAAGTTACTTTAAACCAACAGATACAAACTCCCAGAATTGGTGTAGAGGACAG
This sequence comes from Spilogale gracilis, assembly GCA_004023965.1. Classification (NCBI taxonomy): domain Eukaryota; kingdom Metazoa; phylum Chordata; class Mammalia; order Carnivora; family Mephitidae; genus Spilogale; species Spilogale gracilis. Next base: position 14,707 of record PITA01017126.1, on the reverse strand, counting down.
AAAACATCCCTTTATATATGTTATTGGTCAGGAGCTTTATATATTGTGTCTCATTCAGTCGTCCCAACATTGGGTCAAAGAAGGAAGTGACTTGCCAGATCATATATTTGTGTAGGGATTTAACTCATGTCTGGCTCCATTATACCACATCCTCTCCCTAGCTTTAGTGATCTTAAGTCCACAGCAATATCTGCATCTTGTTTATATCTTCCTTCAGAATAGATGATTACATAGTAAAACTGATCCTGGGGTTAGTGCAGTGTTTTCCAGACTGCATTTTAAGACCCTTTTTAGTTTATAACCAGCACTTATTTTACAAAATAGAGTAGAAATTGTCAGATTTTGTTCCAGTTCATATTGTTTCCTGAAATTTTGGCTTCAGTGGTATGTGAGGGGGAGGAGTAAAGGGGTACATGGGGTGCGCATGTGCTGGATCTTAGTATAGTGTATTTCCTACTCTGGGAAATTATTCTCTTTTTTGAGTGCAGGACATTGTCATGAGTTCACTATTGTGTTTTTTCTCCAGGCTTAAAAAACATTCATTTTTCTTTCAGTTATAAGGCAGCAAAATGTACTGTATGGACTCTGGACTCAGACAGTTCAGACTTGACTCCAGGCTCTGCCATTCACTAGCTCTGGGACTTTGGGCAGATATTTTGTATCTGTGTCCCTCTTTTTTATCTTCTGTACATGCGGTTGAGCATTAAGTGAATTTATATCCTTAAAGTGCTTAGGATAGTGTCTGTCTCAAAGTAGCACTTGGTAAGTTACTTGCTGCTATTACTATTGTCATTTTTAGTGTTGTTTGAAAAGTTCGCATCTTTCTTAGTGGGATTATGGATGTATTGTTTTAACAGCAGCCTTCAACAGCAATTGATTTATTTGGTTAGTTAATTTGCAAACTTTTTCTAAGCTACAAGAATGCTAACTTTGCCACTGGTTTTCAGCAGTCCCCCTTTATTTAGATACTCAGATTTTTTCTTTTTGGCCAAGGACAGCAAAGACAGCTAAGACAGCTACTAAGTCATGTATCTGTTTAAGAGTTACTGTGGGAAACAGGGACCCTGACTCTGCCAGATCTTGGCCCGTGAAGAACTGGCTGGCTTTATAGGCTGATTTAATCCTGGATATAGGCCAATGTTGCTGGCTCACAAAAAATATATTTTAGAGGTCTAAAAATGTACTATACCTAGGTCCACCTGCCTCAACCTCCGTGACAGGTTTGGAGGAAGATGTTGCTTGGTTGACTAAGGGAGGCTTCATAAAGGAAATTATATTTGAGTTTGGGTTGAAGGATGAAAAGAAATCTTCTAGGAAAATAGTTAAAAGATTTCATACCAAGCTCTGAAGGCTGGAAGTGCTAAAATGGTCATTGAAAGACAGGAATAAGCAGAAACAGTGAGCAGAAGAAATTCTAGGCTATTACCTTCTAGAATATCAGTTGCAGATCTTTGGGTACTGGGGACACCTAAAGCATGGAGCACTGGGTGTGGGGAATGGGGAATGAATCTTGAAACACTGGAAAAAAAATTTTAGTAACAATAAAAAAAAAAAAAGAACTTACTGTGAAAAAATAAAGGTGAAATATGTGTTAGAGAATTATTTGTATTTTTTAAAATTATATTTCTTAAATAGTGAAGCATATCTTATAGTGAATAGTTAGCTACATTTTGTTATGATGGTTGTTGATAAAATAGTCTTTTGTTTATAAGATTGTAGTACATGCATAACATCTTCTCTTCATCTGGGCCTTGGCTACCATTAATAGGTGCCACCTAAGAGCAGCTACTAGAATTGCAGACAGTAAATGCAGTGGAAAAATTCATAGGACCTGACTGGAAAAGCCCAACCTGGTTCACAGAATAATTAGTATCATGTAGTGATCTGAGTTAATATTTTTTCATAGAACACTTACATAATAATTATTAGTTACACATAGTTAACTGTAAGCATTAAACAAATTGTATTTTATCCTCACGTCCACCACACAATATTCTGATAACACAAATATAAGAGATGAAGTTCTCAAATGCTTAGGTTGACAAACAGATTTCTCAAGGTTATGAAGTTATAAGTTTATGCCATTTTTTTCTAGTGCTCTTTGTATTTCCTTTTTGCTTAAATTTAAAAAAATGCAGGTATATGTTTTATAAAACAGTTTAACAACAATGCAGAAATCTTAAGCAGTTCAGAGAGGCAAACCCTCACCTATTGATTCCCATTGCTGTAATATTACTCTTACTGTTTTGAGAAGAGGAAGTACCTTAAAATATTTTTACATGTATTTGAATATAGTTATTATTATAGCTTACACAAAATCTTACTTTCCCCCCCTTAACTTTACACCAAAAACTATATAACCTTATATCAAGACCTTTTCCCTACTGTGAGGTACTTTTTTTTCTTTTAAGATTTTTATTTATTTATTTGACAGAGAACAAGCGAGCTTGTACAAATGGGGAGGAGCAGAGGGAGAAGGAGAAGCAGACTCCCCACTGAGCAGGGAGCCTAATGGGGGGCTCAGTCCTAGGACCCTGGGATCATGACCTGAGCCAAAGGCAGATGCTTAACTGACTGAGCCACCCAAGTGCCCCTGGGGTACATTTTATTACTGTAGTTTTTAGTTGTAGCATAATAATTCAGTTTAAGTACCATAATTTACCAATACATTTTGTTATCTATTTTTCTTTATTGTAAGTAGTGTATTGGATATTATTATGCCTATAATTTATTCCATATTTTTGACTTTCTTCCTTTTTTTTTTAAAGTAATATTTACTATCTGTGTTTACATTTAGATGCAGAAAAGTATTTGGAGAAAAAGAGTGTCACTTTCTAAATAATTTTTTGGGGGGCACCAGTTCTTTGACTGAATTACATGATTTGACCAGTTCTCTGATAGTCCTACCATCCATTTTATGTCCTATGATATGATAGATCAGAGAAATGGGTGGACTATCCCAGACAGATTTCCTTACTTTATCTGTTTTGGACATGAAAATTATTGGAGAAACTAGTTAGTTAACTGATTCTGGAAATTAAAAAAATATTTTGTTGCCCTTCTAGCACTTATAATTGAAATATTATAATATGAAGAATATATTTGAAATAATAAAAAGCATTTTATGGTCTTCATTCATAAATGACATTTTCTTTTAGAGGTTCTTGACCTTAAACTCATCAAGGTGTGACATTCCAAATGCTTTATTAACATTTTTCAATCGAATGTTCTTTTTAATGACCCTTTAATTTTATAATTAATTTTATAATGTTAGTGAGATTTTAATATCTTTTTAAAATACCTGTTAATATCCTGTTGGTGGGAATGTAAACTTGTGCTGCCACTCTGGAAAACAGTTTGGGGGTTCCTCAAAAGGTTGAAAGTTGAACTACACTATGACCCAGCATTAACACTACTAGATATTTACCCAAAGGATACAAAAGTAGTGATTTGAAGGGGCACATGCATCCCAGTGCTTAGAGCAGCAACGTCCACAATGGCCCAAATATGGAAAGAGCCCAAATGTCCATTGAGAGAGGAATAGATAAGGAAGATGTAACACACACACACACACACACGCACACGCACACGCACATGCACACACACACACACGCCTATTACTGAGCCATCAACAAGAAGGAAATCTTGCCATTTGCAACAGCATGGATGAAACTAGAGTGTCAGATAAAGACAAATAACCATATGATTTCACTCATATGTGGAACTTAAAAAACAAAACAAGTGAACACAGTGGAAGGGAAGGAAAGGAAAACTAAAATAAGATATAAAAACAGAGAGGCAAACCATAAGAGAATAACAATAGGGAACAAACTGAGGGTTGTTGGTGGGGAGGTCTTGGGAGAGGAGGTAGCTGTATGATGGGCATTAATGAGAGCACTTGGGGCGCCTGGGTGGCTCAGTTGGTTGGGCGACTGCCTTCAGCTCAGGTCATGATCCCGGAGACCCGGGATCGAGTCCCACATCGGGCTCCCTGCTCTGCGGGAAGCCTGCTTCTCCCTCTCTCACTCCCCCTGCTTGTGTTCCCTCTCTCGCTGTGTTTCTCGCTGTCAAATAAATAAAATCTTTAAAAAAAAAAA
>PITA01017126.1:0-10510 GCA_004023965.1 Spilogale gracilis | reverse complement strand
TGAGAGCACTTGATGTAATGAGCGTTGGCTGCTACATGCAACTGATGAATCATTAAATTCTATCCCTGAAATGAAAAACACACTATATGCTAACTAATGCAATTTAAATAAAAAATACCTGTTAATATCTGTTTTATGTAGGCAGATATTCTAAGACTATGGAGAAATCACAGTAGAAATTAAGGGAAAATAGGAAGGGTGGGCTGGTCAGTTTTGGAAAGCAGGAATAATGTAATACATTTTCAGATAATAACTGAACTTGAGAGTCAAAGTGTAAATTCCTTTATGTGGCATTCAAACTTACGAATATTTTGTGTTGGGGCACCTTGGTGGCTCCGTTGTTAAGCATCTGCCTTCAGCTCAGGTCATGATCCTGGAGTCCCAGGATCAACCCCCCCCATTGGGCTTCCTGCTCAGTGGGGGTGGGGGGCTGCTTCTTCCTCTCACTCCTCCTGCTTGTATTCCCTCTCTAGCTGTGTTTCTCTGTCAAATAAATAAGTGAAATCTTAAAAAAAAAAAAAGAAAAAAAAAGGGCATATTTTATGTCAGTTTCTGATAGGGTAAAATCTACCATAATGCTGTAAACAGAACCACAAATATTCAGTTGGGTAAAGTGTGGGATGGCATTAGACACAGTCATGTTATTATATGATGAAATGACTGGGGTGACCCTGTTGTGGAGAATGGAAGCTAACCACCAATTGCTTTATATCCAAATTACTGTTAAGGAAGGGCATATTATCAAGGGATTTCACTGGATTTAATATGTTTATTTCCTTTCTGAAATGGAATTATTATATATTAGAAATGAAATCACTGAGATTTTCTTCTTAGGCATAACCTGAGTAACTTCCCAAAGAAAAGGTCAACTAATTGAATAGGCTTTATCTGGTGGTACTTGTATTATGGAATGAAATATATAAGCAGCCAGCATGAAAAGAAGTTAGCTGTTGTTTCAAAAGAGCAAAACTGGTACTTGACATTTATGAAGTTCATTTTAAAAAAAGCTTCACAAAATCACTGATGTTAATGACCACCCAAGTAGCTGTTGTAATTAATGCCGATGGGCCTTGAAGAGCATTGGCAAGGCACTGACCCTGAATAGATCAACCACAGGATTACCAAATATGGGCTATTTATTCTTCCTAGATGGTTTATGGAGATTAGGACTTTTGTAACACTCTGTTTTTGTGTGAGGGAAATAGTGTTACTGAATGCGTGCTATGTGCCAGATACACTCTTCTAAACACTGTATATTTTAATTCATTTAGTTCTCACAATAAGACAGATTGGACAATTAAGAGGTCTTTTCTTTTTCCCTCTTCTTCCTCAACTACTTTTTTTTTGTGTAGAAATCTGAAATCATTGCTTTGTTCTGGGGATGCACTTTGGCTAAAGGTGGGAAGTGCCATAGTCTTAGTGGTAGGAGGAAAGTTTCAAAATTGTAGTGGGGTAAATGGTGAGTCTTTGGTAACTATATGGTTTCATATGTTAGGCCCATCTAATAAGGATTTCCTTTTAGTTCATGATAATTCTAAATATTTTATTAAATTAACATATTTTCCATGACTAATCTATACATCAGGTAATATTCCGTAAGAGTTGACTATATATATAAAATAAAGAGTGAATTATTTAGATTTGCATTTTGTGAACTAGTTTAGATTTCTCTTTAGAATTTTTTTGAGATATATTATGTACATTAATTTTTAATTATATTTATTAATGTTAGTAATATCAAAAATATTATAATTCTTATAAGAACTACCATGACCACTCTGTCTCACTCTAAATATGTCAACTGCATTGGCTATTGAAGTTCCATTAGTAGTAGTAACATTCTATAAGAATTCCAGTCATTTTTAGAGGTTAAGCAAGCCCTTCTGAATGTCAGATTTCAAAGTGATATCAGACATTTATTTAGGAATACTGTGAGGTAATCTGTCTAAATTTTCAGACATAGTTTGCTGTTTATTTTTTAAAGTTGCTGAATTACATGTAATTGCCATGTTAATATCTGTTAACCTCAAATTTTTTGTCTTGAATTCAGAATATTTAATTTTCTTTGATTAATAACTATATACTCCTTGGTGAAAGTGTATTTCCCTGTTCTGCATTATCTTCCAGTCATTTATATTACTCATCTCTATGAGTTAAGTTTTCCTTCCTTGAGAAAAGCAGGTGGCTCCACAGTGATCTCATTCTTAGGACAGTAGGCCTAGTTCTCTTGCCTTTTTTTTTTGGTTCCTACCTGCTCCCACCCCCGTCCCTTAGTTAAAATATGAATAATTCATCTTTCTTTAATATTTATTCGCATAATGGAATATATTCTTATTCTTCTTTAAGCAAGATATATTGAACTTTTCTCTTAGTTTATATGGCATCACTTTAATACTTATTTATTCTTCCCCTTTCTCATGTTTTCTTCTCTCCCACCTCTACTTCCTTCTCCCCATCTCTCCTTTCCCTCCCTTCTTCCTTCCCTTCATCCTTCTCCTCCCTCATCTCTCTCAGAGACAAGTATTAATCTAGAGCATGCTCCTTTAAAGTTGTGTGAAATATTGATTTATTTAGGTGTTATTTGATTGCCAGAAATGCCTTAATAAATAAAAATATAAAAGCTTTTTAAAAAAGATTTTATTTATTTATTTGCAGAGAGAGAGAGAGATCACAGGTAGGCAGAGAGTCAGGCAGAGAGAGGAGGAAGCAGGCTCCCTGCTGAGCAGGACCCTGAGATCATGACCTGAGCTAAGGCAGAGGCTTTAACCCACTGAGCCACCCAGGTGCCCCTATAAAAGCCTTTTTGAAAGCCTTGGGAGATTATGGATTGTCTCTTGTTGTCCTGTAATAACACTACATTTTGTTTTTCTTACATTAAACAATTTTACTTTTTAGTTATAGGTATATATTTTGTTTTGTTTTGACTGATGAAAGTTTCATTGTGTTTATGCTTATGCTCATAATTTTTAGAAAATAACTTGTATAGGTTTTTTAATACTTTATTTTTGATAGCAGAACAACATTTTGATACTTTAGTTAGCCAGTAGAAGCAAAACTAGTTATGGGGAGAATTTAAAACCAAGAAAATCTGTTAATAACTAAATATTCCCAAAATAGCTTAAATTATGAGTTTTTATAACAGAAGATGGGAAGGTACAGACATTTTTGATATAAATGTTGTAAAGGTCAGAGCCAGATGTTCTTCAAAACCATTATAGATTAAGCACTGCCTTTTAATAAATCATTCTCTTTCTACTTTAACCAAAGGAATCTCTCTGACTTGTGGTGTTGTATATTTTCCTTTGCTTAAAGTTATATAGTTTTGTTGGTCATCTAGTTTAGCTCCTTCTGTTAAGATATACACTTTATAAGCAAATGTATTCTGTCCCGAAAATGCCCAGCTTAAAGTCAAATATGAGTCTGTCTGGTAAGCCAAGTATGAGCTACTCTCTCTCTCTGTCTCTATCAGACTGACACCTTTCCTTCTTATCTTTTGTGCTGTTTCTGTTCTTTGAAATACATGCCCTTTTGACTGAACATGAATTTTCCTTTCTTAGTTATTGCTGATTCCTCCAGTAATTTATTCAAACTAGGCTAATGCATGTTTCAAATTATAAATGAACCAGTCTGAGATACATTAATAGTTGATTATAAAAATTGGAAACTAGTTCTATATGCTAGAAGCTTTGTGACAGTCAAAGTCACTGAACCTTTCCAGGATACCCCGTCAGCTACTTATTTATTCTAGTACATAACCAGAGCTAATAAAAGTCAGTCTTGAGAAAACAACAAACAAACAAACAAAACTCACACACACACACACACACACACACACACACACCCCACAAAGCAATTTATGTGGTCAGGCATTGGCTTTGGCTGAGCCAGCCATGTGGTACATAGCACCTATGACTGGCAGTCTCAGGGTATGGTCACTGTTACTGTATTCCATGAGACAGCGATTTATTACACATACTGCTGGGGCTGGGGAGGTCTGCTAAGAAGGATGGCTGTGATTGGCTACTGTAGACTCACTCTCACCTCATGGCTATTATAGGGGAAAGATCATTAGGAAATGAAGTCTGTAGCAGATGGTACTATAGACTTTATTTCCGTCTGCTAAGTGTGTTCTAATTATTTTAAATTCTGTTAATATTATCTCTTTAAATATTACTTTACGTGCCATGAAAGCAGGGATAATTGTGCTTACTATATTCTCTGGAACCCCTCAAAGTTTTAGCAAAATGGAATTAAATAATATAGAAAACTGAGAGAGAAGATTGTCTTGGTCAGTCTATAAATCCATATTTCCAAATTCTTTTAGAAATAAAGTCTTCCTTACCAGTATCTACTGTGCTAAAACAACTGTTTAATTAGAGTTGTATAAAATATTTGTATAGGAAACATGGTCACAACAGATAGGGTTAGCTACCTTGGTGGAGAAATGGAGTGACAGTTCGCCAGAATCAAGAAGAATTCATTTTTGTCAGCTGTCATGTTGGCATGGTGCTAAGGCTTGTTTTGTCCCTAACAAGGACAGGATCTGCTGTAGGAGGGTCTCGGCAACAGGCCCTATCATTATGAGGGTTATTTTTATAAAGCAGGGCTCACTGTAGTAGCAAAGTTTAATCCTCTTGTGGGTAGAATTCATTTTATTATAGTTTATATTATGCCATACTGCTTTGTTAGCAGTAAACTAGAAAGGTTCTGTTGATTTAACATAAAGATAGCATCTGACGTTTGAAGTGCACTTGGCTATTTACGTATATGAAAATTATGTCATATGTTCTTGTGGAAAAGAGAAAAGAACCCATGGATTTAGAAAATTAAGGTTGGAGAAAGAGTGGTAGGGAAGACAGAGGCATTTGAAGGAGTAGGATAGGGGAAATGCCTTAGGTACCCCTTGTATAGGCACTCAAAATACACTCAGGGTCCTGAGGTCTGTATGTGAGTACGTGACATCAAATGCATATTCAAATTTTGTGTAATTAAGTGGAAAATTTTCTTTGTTCTTTAAAATGACATTCTGGAAAAGTCAGAAAACTTGTGTTTGAAATCTGCAAGTTACTTATTGGCTTTGAGGCTTATTTTCCCCATCACCCAGATGTGGGCATGTTAGATAGTTTGGGAGGAAGCTTAGCTCTTTAGACTGGAGTTCGAAAAACATTTCCTTTTCCTCTCTTAGGATGAAATTCTGAGGCTCCAGTTGGTATGACAACTGTATGCGATCTTATGATAAAATTTCTGATATAAAAAAGGATGAAGTTATATTAGTTTATACTGTTAGTTATAGTTTTCACCAGTAACTCCTTGCTTTTTTCATTGTCATATTTCTGAATTATGGTTTGGAAAAATATTTTTTCTATTGATGTTGACATTTTTCTGATTGTGTTTGTTTTATTTCAAAGGCAACTGAAGTGCAGTGTAAGTTATTATGCATAAACATCAGCAGTAACTCGTGGTTAAAAATTTAAATACAAAATAAACTATTTTATAGCTCTTTAGAAATAACCTCATCATAAAAATAAACTGCTTTATGTGACGTTTTATGTCACAGCATAGGAGGTGGTCTTACAGATCTTGCTCTTTCTTGATGTTCCCAGTTGTGGCAGATTGACTCTGTTATGTTATAGGGTGGCAATAAGAACTGTTAATATATAGTTAAGCTGGATAAAAAAATATCTGCAGAGAGCTTACAAGTTAAGGAAAAATTTATTGTGTTGTTTTTTGGCACATTTCAGAGATATAAACTCTAAAGTCTAATAAATGAAAGTTACAAAGCAATTTATAACCTTGACAAATTGGGTCTTTTAAGAATCCCTTCTTTCTTCCTTTTGCTGCTTCATGCAAGACTGCTTTTGTGCCATTAGTAACTGAGCTGGTGAAATAGCTTAGCTGGTAGGCATATTTTGTTGCAAAAGTCATTCCCTTTTGATCTTAACAAGATGAGCTGTAGTCATTTATCGTTAGAGTCTGTTATCTTGTTGAAAGAAGAAACTTGGGTAGATTTATTTTATTACACATCAGCTTGATGTGTGAAATTGCTTATGTTGTCTGTATTTACAACTGTTAATTCCCAGGAAAACAGGTGTCTTTATATTTTGTAGCCCACTGGAATTCAAACCTTTTTGTTTTAAAGGGCCCATCAAGATGTCAAATTTTCCAATATTTAGAGTCACTTCTATGTTTTGAAGAGTTGTTGGTAGCCTGTGGATACTTAGAGTGTTAGAGTAACCCTTCAGGAAGATAATTCCTAGAAAATAATAGACAAAGCAGTTTATAGGTAGACGATTTGATTACCTTGGAATAAATATTTTCTTTTTAGGAATTCATATAGGTAATAAAAATATTTAGCCTTACTTTTTTTTATAACTTTGAGATATAATTCATGTACCATAAAATTTACCCTTTTAAAGTTTATAATTTAGTGGTTGTTAGTATATTCACAACTTGTGGAACCATTTCTCTAAGTTTCAGAACATTTTATTGTCGCAAAATGAAACCCCATACCTGTTGGCAATTACTCCTTTTCCTTTTCCCTCAGCCCATGGCAACTTATTAAATTTTAAAATGATACATTAACGTTGAAATAAATAATAGATTTTATACCACTGATCTTTCATGTTAATGAAATTACATAATTAAATTCTATATCATTAAAATATTGTGGCAGTGTGTTAATGTGTTTCCTCCTGTTGTAAACAATAGTTTATCATCACTGTATAGTTTAATAAGCATAGTAGCATATTGTTAATTACTTTGATTTAGTAAGATTTTGTTGACTCCACCTTTTATTTTTTTTTGCTTTTGTTTTTGAAGATTTGAGATAAATGTTTCTGTCTTTTAAACCCCAAATTGGGATAAACATAGTGAACTTGGTTGTGCTTATCTTTGCTTAGAATACCTTTCCTTCATAGTACAAATAAGTATTTATGTGGCAGTTATAATAGAAGTAATATTTAAAGTTCTTTAAAGTAAACTTTGCAGTTTTTCTTAGGAAACATCACTTTTTTGCACACAAACAATAGAGGTTTTTTACAGTTCATGCTTGTTTATTCACCATTGCAAACTTTAAAGTTTCCTCGCTAGGTGTGTGACTTTGGGCACCAGTGGATTAATAATCACAGGTCCGTGATTATCCAAGGTTTTACATGGTTTAATTTAGGTGTTCAGAGGGAGAGGTAAAGGGAATATTTTTTTTAAGTCAGCTGCTGTACTGAGTATTCTGTTAGTGTAGAGATCTAATTTCAAGTTCACCTGGGGTTTGTAGTTTGGCTAAGAGCTGTCAGAATTATCCTAAGGCTGTTATTGTATAAAACTCTAACAGATGTATAGTAGAATGAAGAGATGAGAAATTTATTACATAAGTTCTGGGGAGAAGACCTGCTTGGGAACATTCCTATAAGGCTTCTCTAAGTCTTTTTGGAAAATGATGACAGAATCTGGGGTCTCCAAAAGCAAATAATACTAGTTTACTGTGACTATTCCAAAAATAGTTGTTTTTTTTTTTGTTTTTTTGTTTTTTTGTTTTTTTTTACTGTCTGTAGTAATAAGCAATGGCAAATACTTTCAACAGCTAAGATACTGAAAGAATCCACAGGTTGAACAAGTACTCCGTTTTTGGATTCGTGCCTCACATTTCTCCTCTAGACATAAAATCAAAATGTTATTTTTGAATGGGAAATAAACAAGAGCTCTACCTATTACTGGGTACTGACAGGAGATGTTTGGAGCCTATGTCAACTAAGCAGGTGGAAAATGAGCATTGTACAAGTGGACATCACTCTACAGCTTTTATTCTAGTACACAAAAATACAACCCAAATCCATGGTCTCAGGCACATGCTTATATATAGATACACATGTTGGGTTTTATAATAGCTCTCAGAGGAAGAATGAGTTTCACTTTACAAAATTTTGTTCTGCCTACAGAATTTTAAGAATAAATCTCTTGTAAAATGTTATGCTCTTACATAAAATTAAAAAATGAAAAGCTATTCTGTTTAAATATCACAAAATAGGCCCTGATAAGTACTAATAATAGAATTAGATTCTGAGTTTTTCTATTTTATATTAATTTTTTTTCATGGTATATTAACTACTTCATGTGCATTCCCCAAAAGATGAATTTTATTACTGTGCCTCATATGATTTTTATTGAGTTTGAACAGGCAGTTTTGTCCATGCCTATAAGAAGACTTCTTTCACTGCTCCCAGTTATCATGCCTGGCTTGTGCAGTTGGGTAGTCATCAGAAAAAAGAGTGGGGGGGATTTTTTTAACCTTTGAAAGTGATATCCTTTTCAGCCTTGGCAGGTCTCAGTGTTCTATCTTTGTCTCTAAAATCCACATCGGAAATGCTAACAGTTCCCGTGTGGGAGTTAGGAGAGGTCGTTGTCAAGAGGATCCTGTAGCTCTTTTCAGAAATTAGAGGGTCATCCAGCAAAACTAGGCCACATAGTCCAAGGATCAAGTGCACCCAGTAATATCACTTGGACTTGAAGATCTGCATGCTTTTAAGCTTATCTGTAATTTGGTCTGGTTTCTGTTTACCTAGTCAAGCCCAGTATAGTTTTTGTGGTTGCTGAAAAATACCTTACTAGTAACAGTTTGCACATATGAAAGTATTTTTCCATTTTCATCTAATTTTCTTTCCAGGAGTTTGCCAAATTTATGTGTATTTGCCAGGGGAACTCTTCATTTAGCTCCACTTACCCACTTACCTAGCTCCTTCCTTTGATACCAGGGTTATAGTGAGTGATTCCATGAATGTGCAGAATGTTTTCTCCATGTGGCAGGTGTTTAGGAAGTGAGTCCATGGCCTGGTCCTTTTCCTGAATTATATAAATACAAGTTTTTCTGTATATTAAAAGATCTGATGTGGGCTTAGCCCTTGTTTATTTTAATTGAGTCCTTTAACCAGTGATACAGTGGACTGTCCTGTTACTTTTTTGAGCCCATTGATAGCCCTCACAATGAATTAACAAAATTCACTGTCATAAAAACACTATTCTCTGAAATCAGTGGGGAATGACACTCCAATAAAGTGAGTTATTTAGTGCAACTCTTTAACCTTTGTTCTGATCATGGAAAGCTTTTTGCAATATGCTTCTCGGCCTATTAGATACTGTTATTTAACTCCTTGCTGAATCAGAATCTTCATTATGAATCTTGGTACTGAACTGTACTGCTCACAGGTAGATGCATGTGTAGGGCCAAATAGTGTATGAGATACTGATTCCAAAAAATGGCCTTGATTTTTCCCTCCCTGTATCTATGCCCCTTGCCGTGTGACTCTGCAGAGATAGCATCTGTTTACTTACTTCTCCAATCTGGGCTGGCCTTGGACCTTGCTTTGGCGACTAGATGCAGCAGAGGTGATGGTGTGTCAGTTATGAAGCTAAGTCTTGAGAAGCCATGTGCATTTCTGCTCATGGACACCTGTCTAGCTGCTGTGAGAATTAGCTTGGGCTTGTCTGCTGGTTGAGTCCCCATCTTGCCTGTCACCCCATTCAAGAGCGAGCCAACCATAATATATGTGAGGGTGGCCATTCTAGATAAGCCAATCTTAGCTAACCTGTAAGACTGACTGCATAATCATAAGAACACAGCCAAGGTGGAGGTAATTGCTAGCTGACGTATAGAGTGAAGAATGAAAAATGTTTATTATTTTAAGCTCCTGCATTTGAGTTAGTTTATTATGCAGCAGGGTCTAACTTGTTGGTCTTAGAACATATTTCTTTGGGGCGCCTGGGTGGCTCAGTGGGTTAAAGCCTCTGCTTTCGGCTCAGGTCATGATCTCAGGGTCCTGGGATCAAGGCCCACGTTGGGCTCTCTGCTCGGCAAGGAGCCTCCTTCCTCCTCTCTGTGTCTCTCTGCCTAATTGTGATCTTTCTCTGTCAAATAAAGAAGATCTTTAAAAAAAAAAAAAGAACATGTTTCTTTGAGGAAGAAAAAAAAAGCCTTAGACATCAGCTCACTTTTTGTTCAGTTGTTGCTTTCTCAGAAAATTGTCCTGAATAATATTTCTTCAAAATTAGTGAATCAAAGACAAAAGCAGTTTATTTCCATTGTTATTGGCTACCTTAAATGTTTGTTGAATGATGCTTTTTCAGTTAATCCTTTTTATTGTCTTTGCTGTCTTTTTCTAACAGTATTTTATATATTATCTGTTCTGTTGATCTTATTAGAAGCCCTTCCCACAGGAAGTTCCCCTGTCACCCTGCACCCATTTTTAAATCTTATGTGTGCTTAGTGTTTTGGTGAAGTGTGTTAAGGATTTCCTTACCATTTGTTTCTTTTTTTTTTTTTTTTTTTTTTTTTTTTTTTTTTTTTTTTTTTTTTTTTTTTTTTTTTTTTTTGATTTTATTTATTTGACAGAGAGAAACACAGCCAGAGAGGGAACACAAGCAGGGGGAGCGAGAGAGGGAGAAGCAGGCTTCCCGCCGAGCAGAGAGCCTGATGTGGGACTCGATCCCGGGTCTCCGGGATCATGACCTGAGCCGAAGGCAG
>PITA01017125.1:33437-44392 GCA_004023965.1 Spilogale gracilis | reverse complement strand
GTCTTCTCTGGCCCGCCTGGCGGGACGGGACGGGGGACGGGGGCGGGGACTTGGGGGCGGGACCTTCTCGCTCTCCTCCCACACAGCGGGCTCCTAGGGAAAAGCAACAGTGTCCTCCAGAGCCTGAGGCCGCGGCGGCCGAGCTAGGCGAAGGAACCCGTACTCTCCTCTCCCCGCGCAAGGTAAGGACGTTCTCTCCAAGTAGGCCCGTGGGTCTCTCTGGCTGCGCTGCTGGGACTGGATAAGGGGAAGTCTCAGGGCCTGGCGGGAGCCCTCAGATCAGCTCTGGGCTGGGGAGCCCAGATGAAACCATGCGGGAGGAGGGGGCGCCCCAGGTGAGTGCAGTGGGGTGGGGGGCGGCCGAAGGGGCTTTGTGGGGAGGCGGCTCCGCTGCTTTTCTGCCAGCTGCTTGCTTTTGCCCTCTGCGCTGCCGCCAGAGGGGGCCCTAGCGCTCCTCCCCGGGAAGGACGCTGGTCTTTGCCCCATCCAGACTCTCCTGTGGCCACCCAGACGGCGGGCCGGGCAGACACTGGCGGGGTCTCGTCCGCCTGCGCCGCACTCCTCCCACTCTCCGGCCGACCGCAGGACTGAGGGCTCTGCACCGGGCGAGGGGGCTCCCCTGGGCCATCTCCGCTCTTGTCCCCGGCCAGGCGGCCTCTATGGACGAGAAGTGTGTGCGGAATCCAGCCGGGAGGCAGTGGGAATCCGGGACGGACTCTTGGGTGTGTTCAGAAGATGGGAGGCGCGTCCGGGGCCTCCCAGCCCTTCTCCGAAGCTCCGCATCCTTAGGGGTCCGGGAGGCCGGATGGGGCACGCTTAGCGGAGGGAGTCCCAGGCTCTTGCCACTCCCGCAAGGTCCGGATTCGTATCCCTAGCGGAGTTCCCCGAGGCCGGGGCTGAGCCAGCCATCCGGGTTCCTCCGGGATGGGGAAGTGCGGGTGGGCGGACGGGGACGGCGGGGCCTGGGAGGGGCCGCCCCGCGCGGGGTTGCCGAACGCCCGCGGACGCTTCCGCCTGGGCTGGGACGAGCGGGGGCTGGCCTGGTGACCGCTCGGCCCGGCGGGGGATCCAGGGAGCCGGGGCGGGGCTGCATTCTGGGCCCGTTAGCTCAGCGGTCCTGGAGGCTCCCGGGCTGACTCATCGGACGGTTCACACACAAATATAAGCTCCCCACCAAGTCAGGCATCCCACGCACCAGACACGCACCGCGCCCCACTCCGTGTCACCCACGAGCCCGCCCGCCGCTCGCGCAGCCGGGGTCTAGGCCGCCGTCGCACGTGGGGCAGCCTCCCGCAAGCCTGGACCTCCGCCCGCAGTCCGCACGCGCTGCGCTCGCGGAACCCCGAACCCGCTGTTCACACCCGGGGCCCGCCGCACTCACGTAGTTCCTGCCCGCACACCCTGCCGCTCACACCCGCAGCCGTGCGCTCACACCCGCAGCCGTGCGCTCACACCCGCAGCCGTGCGCTCACACCCGCAGCCGTGCGCTCACACCCGCAGCCGTGCGCTCACACTCGCAGCCGTGCGCTCACACTCGCACCCGGTGCACCCTCAGCCCCCCTTCCCGCAGCTGCCCGCGAGGAGCGGGCGGTGTCCGAGCGGCCGCCCCTTACCCCGGCCGCGCAAACAAGCGGCTCCTTCTCCCTGCCCAGCCAAAGAAAGGCCGCTTGTCCAGCGTCCGCGGCGGGCGGGGCGCCCCAACACTGCGGCCTTGTCCCACCTGGCGGCCCTGGGCAGCACAGGCCCCGAGCCAGCGAGGAGCCGCGCCCTGGCGGCAGTCCCATCCCGCCGCAACCTCAGAGAGGGGCGCTTTCCAGCACCCTTTTCCCTCCTCCATGAGAACCAGAGCCCCACTCTATTCCCGCCTCTCCCCGGGGTTGCCCCCTCCAGGCTCCGCCGCCTACCTGCGGTCCCGCCCCAACTTCTGGGCCTTGGCTTGTCCTCAGTCCCCCTTCTCTTCCCTTCCCCTGGCTTCCTGTCCATTTGTTTCCCCTTCCACTGCCCTCTGTACCTTCTAGAGCTGCCCTCGGCCTTCGTCCCCTTTACTCGACGACCTCCTTGTCCTCAGTCTCCCCATCTCCTTCTTTGCCCCCCAGGCCTTCCACCTCAATGTTCCTCCGTCTCCACCTATCTCTGCGTCCCCCCGACTGTTTCCCCACCTTCTCCTCCCGACAGTCTCCTGTCTTTCATCCCGCCCTTCCATCCCTGCGTCTCCCCTTGCCCATCTGGTCCCGCCGCTGACCTCTCATTCCCTCCCCCCACTTCTAATGTTCTCTCCACGCTCCGGGCTCCCAGCCTCAGTTTCCTTCCCGTCCCGACTCCTTCCCCTGCCGGCTGCCCTTCTTCGAGGGCGGATGTGCGTCGGGAAAAGCGAAGGCGGCGGCGGCGGCGGCGGGCGGAGAGGGTCCCAGTTCGGCCCCGCAGGCGTCGGGCCACGGCCATGCGACGCCTGGGGCGAGGCCTCGGCTGGCCCCACCGGCCACAGGTGAGGGCTGGAGTGGCCTGGCGGGAACCCGGGGAGCGCCGGAGCAGGGCATGGCGGGGGGCCGGGCTAGCGCTCGGGGACTCGCCTGGGACCTCTGGTGGGGGGCCCGATTGGGAGCCTGGACTTCCTCCAGTGCCTGTTGGTTGCAGACCTTTTTGGCCCTTCCTCGGGCCTCCTTTCCCCCTAGTTCGGGTGCCGAGACCCCCAAGCGGTGACTCTGGACACCCACCCGGCGGAGAGGGCTGGGGACCGGCTCATCGCGCTTGGCCTGAGTGCCTGCGCGTCCCCGCCGGGCAAAGAGGCTGGGCCTGAGCGGGGTCACCCGCGGGAGTCCTGGCCTCGCCCGCCACGGGCTCCCTCCATGTTGCACAGCTGCTCCGGGCTCTCAGGCCTCTGCCGCCCTGCGCCCCAGGAGGTGCGGGAGGGCTACGGAGAGCCAGGGCTGACCGCGGCGCCTCCCTCCAGTCCCTCCTTCCCCGGAGCCGGCCTCGCGCCGCAGGGGCCTTTTTTTGGCAGCGGGACCGGGCGGGGTGCTCCGAGTGGGTAATTACCGCCCGGGGTAGTGGGTAGCCCTGTCCATGGAAAGGGGTTGGCGGGTTAGGACTCCCCCGCGCAGCGCCGCTTCACCATTCGCTCCCCGGGTGGGGTCCGAGGAGAGCGCGCCCCCAGGTGGCCGCGGGGCAGTCCCTTTGTCAAAGGGCCGCCCGGGTGCGGCTGGGACGCGACGGTCGGGTGTAACTTTGCACTTCACCTGGATTAAGTTTCTGAGCTGGGGCCACAGCCTTGAACCTGTTGTTTTTGTTTTTGTTTTTGTTTTTTTGTTTGTTTGGTTTTTTTTAAAAAAGATTTTATATATTTGACAGAGAAAAACACAGCCAGAGGGGGAACACAAGCAGGGGGAGTGAGAGAGGGAGAAGCAGGCTTCCCACTGAGCAGGGAACCCCACGGGGGGCTCAATCCCAGGACCCTGAATCATGACCCAAGCGGAAGGCAGACACTTAGCGACTGAACCACCCAGGCACTTGGAACCTGCTGATTTCTACATCTTTTCTCATCTTCTCCGTCTCTCCCCACACCTCCGTCCTATCTCCCACTCTCCTTTCACATAATTATTTCCTTCTGTCCTCTCCTCTCATCACTCTTGTTCCCCATCAACCTTATTCCTTTACAATCTATATTATCTACACTTGAAATTATTTAGTGTAAATAAATGAACCGGTTGATAGTGATGAATTTGATAAAGGTAAAGGGACTTGTTCCAGATCTTGAAACCCATACTAATACCTGGCTTGTTTATGGTGCTTTGCCCTTCACAGACCATCATTTACTATAATAGCTGAATCTTCAATCTTAAAAAAAAAAACAGTTTTATTGGGGTGCCTGGGTGGCTCAGTGGGTTCGGTGTCTGCCTTCCGCTGGGGTTGTGATCCTTGGATTCTGGGATCAAACCCCATGTTGGGTTCCCTGCTTGGTGGAGAGTCTGCTACTCCCTCTCCCTCCCCCACTCATGCCCCACTTGTGCTCTCTCGCTTTTTTTTTCTCTCTCAAGTAAACAAAATAAAAAAAAAAAACAGTTTTATTGAGGTATAACATATATCATAAAATTGACTTAACTGAAGTGTCCGTTCAGTGATTTTTAGTATTTTTACAGAGCTGGGCCACCACCACCACAGTTTCGTTTTAGAACAATTCCCTCACCCCAAAAAGAAATCTTGTGCCCATTTATAGTCACTTTTCTTCCTACCCTTAACCACAGGCAAGCACTAATCCAGACACTCTTTTGTGAAAAAGTTACTGTTCCACTTTTATAGAGAATGACTTGACACTCAGAGAATTTAAGTAACTTGTCCAAGATCTCACAGCTAATAAAAAATAAAGTCAGGGTGAGAATTTAAGGGTCTTGCAGCCCAGCCTAAAGCTCTTTCCACTAAACAGTGATGTGTTTCCTTCACCATTATTTATTGTTTTTATTTTCTTACTCCCTCTTTTATGTAGACTCCCCATTCCCAACCCACTCTCTCACCTCTCTTCCCTCGGAGAATGCTGAGGGATTTCCTTGAGCAGAAGGAAACAGGACTGCAGGCAGGTTCTGACCCTGGAAATTCTTCCCCTTGGCTAGACCTCCTGGGGAGATGCCAGGCCAGCTTGGAACTTGGTGTAGGTTAGCAGGCCTTTGCTTTCCCTCTTCCCAGGCAGAGTTGGGCTGGGCCCCAGGCACTATTCCGGTTTCCCTTCCGCCAGCTTGGGTGGACACAGTGACGGATGTGATGCCGTCCAGGCCCGGAAGGGTGGAAGCTGGGAGTGTAAAATTAGTAACTGTCTAAGGCTGAGGCCATTGGGCCCCACGTCCAGGTCAGACACTCCTTGGAATACTGGCTCCTGCCCCTCCTTCCTCTCCAAGTCACCAGGCCCTGGTCGAGGGCTGGAAGAGAAAGTGGAGGGAAACCCTGCCTTCCTGGGTCTCCCTCCTGCCTTGAGCCACGCTCGCTCATACTCTTGGCCATCCCCAGCCCCATGTCAGCAGCAAATGGGAAGCTGGTCACCTTAGCAAGATGATCAAGGGATGGGTATACGGGCACACATTAGCACCCAGAGGTCACTCACGTTGCTCAGGTACCAAAACTGTGAGCCAGGGAGAAAGGCATAGGTGGGAAGAGTTCCAGTTCTGGCTCTGGAACCTACTTTACCCTTGGTTTTAAAGACCTACGCCTCCTACCACCCCAGATCAGATGAAGAACCCTAGAAAACTGTATTCCTGCTATTAGTTGCCTCTGAGGGGTTTTTCGCTGATGGTCTAGGGGTGAGACTGCTTTCTGGCGAAGAGAAGTTGTGGGAGTTGAGACATACTGGAGGCAGGAATGGTTGAGTTTCTCCTGTGGTGTCTCCTTTAAGCAGACACCCTGTGGTGACCCCTGGGGAAAAGAGACAAAGGGAGAGGTGGAGAGGGTATGGGGGAGAGAGAGCGCTTGAGCGCCTCCTCAGCCCTGTCACCCACCTGGGGGGGTGTCTCTGGCTACCATTGTCCCCAGGGGAGTTCCCCATCCCCTCTTCCCTCACTGAGGTAGATTTTCCCCACCTTGACGCAGTCTCCAGATGTCTGAGCGTCCTCTGTCACTGAAGCCGGGCTCCTGGGGATCCGAGGGGAGAAAGCACACATACAAGCTGGGCCTCTAGGGGTCTCTGGGCTCATGGTGGCAAGGGGGAGAAGTGGTGTGCTGAGTGTTGGCCCCTGAGCTGCCTCCACTTTTTCTTCTGCGCAAGCCTGCTGAAAATGAGGGTGACTGGTACCACCCCTGCCCCGGGGAGCCTGGCTGCAGAGCCTACTCTTTTCTCTTTCCCCCACTGGCCTCCCCGCCAACCTGCCTTCTGCTGTGCCCCCAGGAGCCCTGGAGCCCCGGGACCATGGACACTCTTAACAGGAACCAGGGAGGCCCTGGCTGCAAGACCCAAGCAATGGTAAAGGTGAGCGGGGTCAAGGCCAAGGGGCAAGAGGGCTGCTGGAGAGGGCGGGTTTGGCTCCTCTCCCTACTCGTGGCCGCAGCCCACGGATGAGAGCAGTGGCTCCTCTCTGTCCTTTCCCAGCTCCCCGGCCTACAAACAGCCACGTCTGTATCTGAATCAGGTTAATTGGTTCACTCAGAATATACTCTTTGGAAGTCAGGAGGCGGTTTGCAGATTGACCCTGGGCTGTGTCCCTCTCCTCCATCCTGGGCCCTGTCCTCCACTGTGATTTAGTTTCACGGAGGCAAGCAGTGGCCAAGGGGATGGCCAAGGACAAATCTACAGGGACAGGTCTGCACTGGCCCTCCTTGGCAGCACCCCCTTCTCCTCTCCAGCACCTCCCTGCTCCCCTCACTTTCTCCTTGTTTCTGTCTTAATAGATGAAGCGGGCAGTTAAGCCAAGGCTTGAGATAAATCCAGTGGGACGAGTTAGTGGCCTAGATTCAGATCTCATTGCAATTTAGTGTAATAATGCTCTGTGCAAGATTTTGGGCTGAGCCTTGTGACACCGTCAGAGCCCTTTGGAGAGGGCAGGTGCTGGAAGGAGTGCTGGTGTGACTGGGACTCAGGTGCTGGGTTCCGGACTGAAGTCTTTCATGATGCTCATCCTCCACCCCCACTACCTGCAGAAAGGGCCCTTGGACCTGATCGAGACCGGCAAAGGGCTGAAAGTGCAAACAGACAAGCCACACTTGGTGAGCCTGGGCAGCGGGCGGCTCAGCACCGCCATTACCCTTCTGCCTCTGGAGGAAGGTAAGTCTGGAGGGCCGGCCCCCCATCACCCCTCTGTCCTTACAGACATTCCTGCCCCGGATCACAGGCATGTGGGGGGGCCCTTCTGCCCTTTGTCTGCCAAGTTTGCCTCCCCCAGATGTGAGGCCGTGCCACCCCGCTCCACCAGCCTGCCCCCCCTGTCCTGGCCTCCCTGGACTGCCTGGCCCACTTCGGTAGATCATCTGGCTCTGTGACGGGGATTAAAGATAGGTTTAGAAACGAGGAGGAGAGCACTGAAACAGGAGAGCACATTGCTCTTAGCAACCAGTGTGGCCAAGAAGAAAGGGGCCCCATTCCAGGGTGATGCCTGGCCTGGGAGCAGCTACCTGTGGAGCATGGAGGGCCAGGAGTAAGGGCGGACCTCCCAAGATAAGGCCCTGGCACGGCCCCCTTTCCCTGGCTTCTCCCCGGCCTGGCTTCTCCCCTGGCTGCACCTGTTGCCTGGGTGATTCCACATTCCCTGCATTCCCCAAATACCAGTCCAGGGGGCTCTGCCAGGGGGAGCTGTGTAAGCTGCTGCACGCAGGGGAGCGAGGGAGGGCAAGGGTTGCAGGTGTAGAAGTGGGGAGAGAAGAAGGAGAGATGGCAGATTTGGAGGAACAGAGTGGGGAGCGGGATGGAGGGAAAGGACTTGGGGACAAGGCGTTAGAGGGCCTAAAGGAAGGTCTGCAGGAAAGAAGTTCCCCCTCTCTGTTAGTGGAGCCCCGCTGCTCTGTGCCTTCCGGGTCTCCAGATCTGTGAGCCAGTTTCCTCTGCCTGCCCAGAGCTTCTCCCACTCACTGTCTCTACCAAAAGGGGACACCAACGGGGCCCAAAAGGGCTGGCCGGTGGTAGGCAGTGATCCTTCATGAGGGAGGAGGTGGGCTTCTATCTCCTTTGCTGCCCTCCTGGTCCAGCCTGTGACTCAGTTTGCCCTCTGTCTTCAGGGAAGACAGTGATAGGCTCCGCGGCCAGGGACATCTCGCTGCAGGGTCCGGGCCTCGCTCCAGAGCACTGCTACATCGAGAACATGCAGGGCACCCTTACCCTCTACCCTTGTGGCAATGTCTGCAGTATCGATGGCCTCCCTGTCCGGCAGCCCACCCGGCTCACTCAGGGTAAGGTTTGCTGCCCCCCAGCCAGAGGCAGTGGTCTCCATTGAAAAGCCTGGGCCAGGGCTGGGGGGCGGGGAGCATGCTGCGGCAGTTGCCATGGTAACACACAGCGGATGGGGTGCTTAGGTGCCTTGCCATGTGCCCCAAGAACAGCCCCAACTCAACTCCTCTGGCATCCTGGTTTATCTTCAGCCTGTTTTTCTTCTCCAGTCATCTCTGGGCAGGGAGGGGAGGGGTTCTGGTGACCTCATTCAAAGCAGGGGACAGGGGAGGTGGTGCAGCCCCACCTTAGTGAGATGGTTAAGGAGAGCAGGGAGAGCGACAGTGAGGACAGCCGTGGTGTGGTTGCCAAGAGGGGGTGGCTGTGAAAAGAGGGCGGAGAGGTGGGACGGAAGGCCAGTGCCCCCTGACAGCGATAGAGCAAGAGTGAGACATAGGGACACCCTCACTCCGGCTAAAACATCCCCACAGTAGCTTTGGGGTCATGAATGTGCTTACTGCCCTGTTCCCCAAAAGCCACAGGCCACTCTGTTGTGTCAGGTGGCTCTGAAAACTGGGCCCCTAGTTCCTATGGTGACCAGGCAGCTTGGGGGTCGGCCTAGGTGGTGCTGTGACAGACCTGGGATCCATTTACACAATGAATCGTCAGCATTAGGGGAGTGAGAAAAACTGACTTGGGGTGGAGGGTGGAGGCGGGGTGGACACGAGGATGGGGGCTATGGGCCAAGCCTGGCTCTGAGCGGGAGGACTAATGTCCCGCCATTGTTTTCCGGCCACTCTGGCCTCTTCCTACTGGAGGCTCCTTAACAGTGGGAATCTTACTCACCCCTGGTCTCCCTCTGTCCTTCTGTTCACATCCCTTAGGCTTTCTTTAGCTGCTGCTCCCTTCACAGCTGACCCAGGAGACCCAACCTTGCTCTACTCCTTTCTTCCTGGCCTCGGGAGTGTGAGGGGGACACGTGGCCTCAGGGACCCAGGTCCTCCAGCGGCAGCAGCAGCAGTAGGCAGGCCCTTGCCTCTTGCAGGGCTTCAAGTTCTCTGCCTCCAGATGAGGGAGGAACCCCTATAAATTGGGGCTTTGGCTGTGATGCCATCTGTTTCCCGACAGTCCCGTTCAACCTCCAAGAGAACATCTTTCCCAAGATTTGGGTGCGTGGAAGTGAGCTAGAACCACAGCAGGGGAGGGGTCAGGGTTCAAAGAAGGCTGGAGAAAGCCCAGCCCTCACCCCCCCCCCCCTTTCCGGATCCTTCGCATTCATGGGCACGAAAGTGTGTTGTGAGCAGAGGTGGAGGAATGGAGGGCCGTAGGGCCCTCTTGGGCAGTTTTCCCAGAGCATCATCTAGCTCCCTGAGAAGAGAGAGCGCCTGGGTCAAGATGGAATTCTTAGGCATTTCCTGTGGCCCTGGTGACCCCTAACTCTTCCCCAGCCAAGAGCCCACCCTGCCAAGTATGTGCCCTCCCACTCTCTTCTGACCCTAACCCTCTTCCCTTTTGCTCCCTCCCACTCCCACAGCCTCCTTGTCTGGGCTTGCCTGTCTCAGGAGCTTGGCAGCCTGGGGAGGGGTAGGCAGAGGCACAAAGGAGCGGGTGTTCTTCTCGCTAGCACTCCCCCTCCCCTGGGCTCCCGGGAGCTGAGGCTTTCCTTGTCTCATCTCTGGAGCAAGGCACCAAGCCCAGCCCTGCCTGGCCCCACTCCGGACATTCTTGGGAGTGCGTTTCCCTGGAAACTGGGTGGCTGGGGGGGGGGTGCGTGTGCTATCTCCGTGTGTCTGTGTAACCGGAGTGTGTTTATGTATCTCCGGATGTGTTTGTTACTCTGGGCTTATGGATCTCTGTTTGTGTCTTTCCTTGTGTTTATGGATCAGCGTGTTCACGTGGGCGATGGGGTGAACTCAGGACTCATGACCAGAGTGTCCATGTGTAGTCCCAGGTGGATATGAGAACACACCGGCCCCGTGCCTATCTGTGGGCATATGTACAACAAGCTCATGTCCCTGTCTTGTTCCCCTGGCCCAGCCATATAGGAGGACCCTCCGTTTTGAAAAACAGAGTGCTACCCTACAAAGGACAAGCAGCCCGTTCTGGCTGGGCCCAACCGTCCACACAGCCATCATTCTGGGCACTGTGCCAGCCAGAGGCAACGTGGACAGGCACATGTCAGGAGGAGTAGAGATGGCAGTGACAGGCTCTTCCAGCAGGACCACGCCTGGGCCGGGGTGGAGCCGGGGCAGGCAGAAAGCAGAGACTGGCCTTCAGCCTTCGCTAAAGCTATGCACATGGCAGAGTGAAGGAGCTGAGGACTAGCCGGATCCCACCGCCATACCCCTGGTGTTCCGGCATACCTCGCGCTGCCCTCTTCTCCTCGCAGGAAGAGCTGGAGCTGGGGACATGAGCAAGGAAATAAGAAGGAATCTCAACCAGGCTGAGGCTGCCCCACCCTGGGACCACAGCGCCAGACCACATGAAAGCTCTGGGAGGGGACGGACCAGGGGAGGACCCAGAAAGCCACACAGCTCAGGGCCCAGGCTGTCTAGACAGTAGGTCCCCGTCTACTCCCAGCATTGACTACCAGCCCAGTCTCCACGTCTCCTTCACTCCCTAAGCCCCTCATTGGTGGGTAGGGGCTTGTGTGAAGGCCAGAAGCAGGGGGAGCTCCCTGGAATGTGGCCGGGGAGCTGGGCCTCCGGGGTCATCCAGCTGTCTCCCTCTGGGACCCAGGACACTGAGCCTCTTCCTCTCCCCCCAGTTCTCAGTTATTCCTTCTGTAAAATGGGAGTGAAGCTTCCAGCCATCGTCTGCTGGAAGATAAAGATCAGAAAAAGGAGAGAAAAAGCCAAGGCTCCTAGCTGCTCCCTTCTTTGTGCCTGCCTCCTGCCCTGTTTCTTGCTGGCGGTATCCTCCGTGTCTGTGGGTCTGTCCAGCTGGCTGTCACAGTTTCCAGGCCTATGGATGAATCATTCTTCCTGAGGAGATTTTTTTTAAAGCCCCCCCGTATTTTGCATTTAACCCTCTATGGTTCTCGCATTTTTCCTTCAGAAGGGGAGTGAAATACGTGTGTGTGCGTGCGCGCGCGCTCGCGTCTGGAGTGTGGCAGCGTGGG